>APFE031162897.1:0-15889 GCA_000404065.3 Pinus taeda | reverse complement strand
CATTAATAAATCTAGAGGTAGAGTTTGCAACCTCTGCTCTCTAAGTTTGTTAAACTCAGTTAACCCTTCATCGTTGTATCGCATCTTGGCGAGTTCTTTGGCTTGACCTATTGATTCAGCTGAAGAGAACACATCATCGAACATATCTTCTTTATGATCAAATGTTGCTAATTTGGCATGTTCCAAAGCAGCATATGCAGTTCACTTTGGGTCAAATGCTCTATTCGGAATTGTAGCAAGATTTAGAGCTTGAATATTCGTGGCCTCTTTTTCCGCATGTTTTAGATCATGCAGGGTGAAGACTCCACATCTGAAGGGTAAAGTAGGCCAACCCCTTTTCTTCTCCTTTTTGAGAGTCTGTGTGGTACTCTCAGCTGTAATCTGGTATGCAATTTCCCTTGCTAGCAATTTGTCAGGGACATATAAGGGGAGGACATGAGGATTGGCTTGGCTGCCAAAGACTCTAACATAAGTAAAATACTCTTCACCAAACAAACTAGCCACTGCTGGAAAGTCAAAAGAGGCTAGGTAGGAGATCCTTGGAATAGGCTTATCAAAAATTGAATAATAAACAGGAACCATGAAACCATTACAAATCTGATACAAGTGGTTTTTATAGGATGACTTCCACTTCTTGCGATGGTAAATATGAATGGGCGAGGGGTCCTGTGCGGTCCACCTCCAACCAAGAATAGGGAATTCAGAATTAAAACACAAGGTATCTAGGATATATGCACTATAGTAGAACGAGGGAATTTTCCTCTCAGTGACTCTAGTTTTGTTCCTAAAGTCACTAACAACTACTGCTAGCTTATCCGAAAGGATAGTAGCCCAATCCATAATCGTGCTGTTCACTGCCGCCTCCATGAGAGGAACCATTTCAATGGTAAAAATGGCAGAGTCGTGTAAACTCCACAACCTACACATCATTATACCAGCGTAGCAATAAGGAGAACATAAAGAGTCGACCGAGTACTTACCGGAGGATTCATGATTGTGTTTATTTGGATTTTGCCTCCAGTCCTTAATAGGTTCGGACTCAATCTCGTTCTCGCTTGCGAACTTCTCCAAAAAGGCACTATTGTATACCTTCTCCGGCTTAGGCAAATGATACATTTGCCTCAGGTCTTCTGGCTTAAATGACCCAAAAATCCTTCCATCCCTTGTGCTGAACGTTCTGTCTATGATGGGGATTTCTTCAATTGCCCATCTCACAACATCGGTATATGGGAGAATTTGATCCCTTGTTGCTATCCTATGGAGGAAAGAATCGGCCAAATCCTTGAGAGTATCGCCGATCGCCGATTGCGATATCTCATCGACGAAAGGCATATGCGCATTAAGAATGAAACAAGGGGACCCGCCGGTCGCCGATTGCGATATCACATCGGCGAAAGGCATATGCGCAATGATTTTAAAATAAAGGGGATGTGCTGATTGCCAATCGCCGATAGCTTATCGCGTCGGGGCTTTGATATGGGGTGCTTTAGTGGTGCATGTGGGTATCGCCGATCGCCGATCGCCGAACACTATATCACATCGGCGAAAAGTCTTTAAGCCATTTGTTGCATCCTTCATGTCATTGCGATATGCGATCTTGCAATCGCTTTATCGCAGTAACCGAATATTTGCTTTATTTCCTTTTTAAATAGATATTTCTTTAAAGGGTTTATTCATAAAGCGCTCCTTTGATTTATCGTACTTTTATAAAGTAAAAGTTTTGATATCAATTTTATTTTCAAAGGGACCCATTTCATATTTTAATGTTTTTATGAATAAAAATAACATGAAATGGGGGGTTGTTTGCAAAGCACAACACTCCCCTGGAACAAGCCCCATCAAAATAAAATTTCCAAACCTTATCACATTATAGGGGTTCTTTATCTAGCTACGTAAAACATTCTTCATGTGTCTCTTCTAATATAAAATCATACTCTTCTAGTAACATCCAAGAGAGTTTTGTCTCTTTCCCATACAGGGGTGCATTTTTCGAACAGTCAACTTTTTTGACAATCTTCACAAATATTAATTTTTTGTATAACCTGCATTCTTATCCACCAAAAACATGGATAATGGCATACATCAAATTGAATTTAATGGATCCTCCAATATTAGACCCCCATGACCTAGATAAGAGAATCCCAAACCTGGCAGGGATGTTTGCAACCACAATATCCATCACTACACTCTTCGCTGGACTTTGTGCCAAATTCACCACCAAATATTTGATTAAACCCAAGAATTTCACTCTTTTGGAGTCAAATGAGTAAAGTTCCTTGTATGGCCATGTTAGTTGCAGCCCTAAATGCTCCATTACTAATAGCGACATCAAATTAAGGGAAGCACCTGAATCAAGCACGCAATTGTGCAACAATAGCTCATGAATTACCAAAGTCACATAAAAAGGTGTTGTAGAGGAGTCTTGTTCTTCAACACAAGGTCCAAAAATGACCAGGGGCCTTTATTATTGTAGATTTAGGTTGTCTTGCATAGGGGCTATGGTAGGTGGGTCAATAAAAGGAGACACTTGTGATTTGTAGCTTGGTTGTCTCATTAACTCAGACAAGGGGACAACAATTTTAACTTTCTCTAATTCCTTTTGCATATCGAACATCCAAGGATTCTTATCAATAGGGACAATATCAACAGGCTCTTTTACCTTATTATGGGTTGGTTGGGGTGATGGGATGACTTGATCTAATTTTGTCACTTAAGGATAATGAGAGAGGGGTGGAAGAATCTTTCTTCTTATGTGAAGGATTCTCTAGAGACCTCTTCCCTTTTTTTGGTGGTTTGGCAGGATTAGAGGTAGAAGGATCTTCCCCTTGATCCTAAGGTCATATTTCTTGTGAGCTAAGCTTGCATGAAGTCTACAAACTATCTGAAATAGTCATCAATCTCTCCATCATCCAAACAGGCATTCAATTCCCCTCCTTCTTCCTCAAGTGCTTCAAGCTCGTACTCCTCTTTAGAGAGAGAAGAAAAGTGATTGTCTTGAGCTTCCATAGATTCTTTAGTTAGATCCTCTAAGCCATCCTCCAAGTATAAAGGAGGATGAATGTGATCTTTCTTTTCCTTTATTTCTCTCTACAAAAGTTGCAACTAAGGTCTCCTATATTGAGGATTGAAATTTCTATTTGGGGTTTGGAGGGTTTGTCAGGGTGATTTTTTATTTTCCAGCTCCATATTTACAAGCTTGCTAGACAAGCTCTTAATCAATTTATTCATTTCTTCCAGATTCATCTCTTGAGTTTCCTTCCCTTGACCTGAAGATCTAGCTTCCTATTTTCCTCTCCTCTTGTTAGCATAGTCAGGTTTTCCTCTTGATTTACCAGTGGAGGTGAATTTAGCTTCTACCTCAACTACATCAATCTGAATTAGATCAAGGGTGCGGGGTTTTCACTCCCTGAGAGTAAAACCAAACTCAGACTAAAAAGCCCTAACAAAAACCACCTTAGCAGAAGCTTGCGGTGGTTTTATTTCAATAGGAAAGCTATTATATATTTTGTTAAAACTTTTGATGAATTCAGAAACATCCTCATTATGTTTCTTCTTCATTGCCTTAAACTCTGTGAGTATGTATCCATAGTCTCTTCACTCACCCAATTTTTGCATGAACACATTCTCCATTTCCTCCCTTGTAGTAATTGAAGTATTGGGTAAGGATTTGAACCACTTTCTGGCCTCCCCATCTAGTGATTGGACAAAGAGGCTCAAAATCATATCTAGGTGCTCTACATTCAAATTTTTTGGAAAGGGGCAAAAAGCGTCTATATGTTTTTGGGCAGATATTTAATCCTCTCCAGTAAATCTTGGCAGGTTTTTTGAGATATTCTTGAGGCATGGAATTCATGAGTTGAGGTAGATTGAGAGGATCACACCTATTAAGAATAAAACTATGGAAAACCATATTTTGGAAAGGAGGAGGTGGTAAGAGATTTATGACATGCCTCTGCTGAAGAGCTAGTTGATTTGTGATTGTCTAAGGCCAAACTGGAAAGCTATTAACACTGGGTGTTGGGCTATCTTCAAGTATTTCTTTAACCTCTTTAGGTTTTGGAAAAATGACAGAGGTGGATGAGGGAGGGCTAGGAGGAGCCCCTTCACTCTTGATATCTTGAGAAAAATAGGCCAAACAATGAATACTTCTCTTTTGTATATTTTAGGACTTTGGAAGAGGGTTCAGGTTGGCTTATTATAGCATTCTCTGAGCTGGTTGAAGATATCTCTGGAACAAATATACAATTACTTGGAGTGACTGGTGTTTTCTCTTTCCATACCCTCCTTGATATTAGTCTTTCTGGGTCAAATGCCGAATGGGTCTTCTGGTGGCTTGTATCAGAGTGGGTATGAGGTCTCTTGAAAGTTAGTGTGAGGAAAAAATGGATCCCTAGTCGAGTCAATATTTTTTTTTATTAATGTGGTGTTGCCAAAGTGAGAGAGATCCAACCCTGCACTTCCTTTTCTCACCTATTAAAAGGAATGCAAAAATACTCATTATATAGGGAATGTTTTCAAATTTTTTCCCTGTAAACAAAGCCGAAAGGTGTTGTGGCTAGAATTAGCTTCCTAGAGATAGCCCCCAGGTTGGAGGAAGGACTAGTGCCTAGGAGATACTATATGAGTGCTTGTAGGATTTGCAAGAGGTATCACACACACTCATTTATTCAATATGTCATAGAATAGAGGTGATTCAGAACCCTCCTCTAGAGGAAACACATAACAATCAAGTGAAAAATTAACTCACAGAAACATCAATGCAAATATACAACAACCTTCATCGCTTGGGTCTGCAGTTTAATAATTCATTGTCGTATATGGGACATAAGAGTTAAATAAGAAGGAAATTAAATAAACATGGATTATCTTTAAGAATCATATGCAGCAAAAATCAAAGTGAAGCATATTAAGTAGAGATGGAGGATGAGATGCAAAGATACATAGTGTGCACTTTAAGGATTTAATTTCCATGTCCATACAAGCATTATACATCAATATCTTCAACGAATACATACATTCATGAGAAGAATATCCAACAGATACTTATGATATAATCTGAGAATAAAATTGAACATATGAAAGTAACATAGAAAGACACATATTACATACTCAGGTGAGCTGGAATTGCCAAAAACTTGTATTAATCTTCAACAGAGCAATAATACACCAACAATGCACATCACTCCTCTATTGACTTTCTTCTCATGCATCATGGTTATAAATTCCCAGTTCCTCCCTCTTCCTTCAATAATTTCATCCCACACCATTTGTTCAACTTGCAGCAGTGACATGTTCCCTTTTAGCTTACTCTTTAGCTTTGAGATCTATTGTTTAACTTCATGTAGGTCCTTGCTGAGGATCTCAACATTATTCTTGTTGACCTCAAATTTTTTCTTCTTTTGGGATAAGATTTTATGGGCAGCCTTTCGATCTCTTTATACCTTTTTCATTTCCCTTTCTGAAAGTTCAAGTTCAGTAAGGGTCTTGGTAATATTTTTAGTAGGGTTTTGGGGATCCTTAGGAATGATGACTACACATATATGTGAGTCAATCTTCTACTACAACTCATCTATCTGCTACTTGAGGGTTACAACCTCATTATTCCTGTCAATGATCTCATTGGCTAGGATCTCTTTTTCTGCGTCAATCCATGCTAGTTACTTGGATTGGACATGCTCACTTCCTGACATCTTTAGCTTATGCCTTAGCTCCAAAATATTTGTTTGAGAACTCTTGAGTAGAGCCTCAATAACTGACCTATCCTAAGGATTCCCCCAAGATTTACCAACAACTCCTTGAAGCTTTAATTTTGTACATGAAGGGCTTGGGAGTTGGCTTTCTCTTGCTTCAGCCTATTTGTAGCTTTCTCCAGTAGTGTTTCTACCTTGTTGTTGGTTAAGGCATTCCTATTCAACTCTACCTAATGAATTCTAAAGAAAATATCCTCATAGGCATGAAAACTGGTAGATGGTAGGGGGAATATCACATCCATAAATTCTAATCTTTGTGTGGTTTAAAAAAAAATACTAGTCTGTTGAAAATGCAACAAGATGATGGAGCTTAGTGAAAAGAAATCGCCTTCACTAAGTGGGTCCGCAGGCTATTTTTGGCACAAAGTCTATTTTTAGACTATGTCTATTTTTAGACATATGGATCATGGTCTATGAGCTGCAGGATGATATTTATGGATGATTGGTCATGCTGGTAAAAAATAGATGGACCTCTATTTTTAGACATATGGGCGGAGTCTATTTTTAGACTGCTAGGCTAAAAAATAGAACAGTCGAATATTATTAGCTCTTAATAATATTTGGACTATAAACATTATCTTATTCTCTTGGAGCACTTCAGTTCGAGCTACAGATGTGGCACATGCAACTGCCGAAGGAAATATGCTTTTCTTATGGTTTAGTTGAGCTATTGCATGAAGGACTTCAGTTAGAACTCAAGTGATTGAGTTTGGTGGAGTTGAATGAGGAGTTGATGGAGTTGTGTTCAGTTTGACTTAGTTGAGCTAGTTGTATTTAGTCTAACTAACAAATACACTAGTGATGAGTGGTGTGAATTAATTACTAATTAATTCACTAATTATTAACTCATAAAGCAACTAAATAATACATCAGTTAACTCAGTGCATGGACAGTTCAGTGGAGACAAGTTTTAGAGGTGGGTGAAAGGGTGAGTCTACTATCAGTTGTGACTATAGCTATGCATGAGATTTGCACAATCATGGATTGAGATTTCCAATGAGGATTGCGCAGTACAAGCCAAGGGAATACAAACTTGGATAAGATCTATTCTTAGCAGGGATCGCGCAGTGGAGGCAGGCAAACAATGGAGGAGATTTGAACCTGTGACTTGTTCAGATCTGAGCTAGTTTATGTGTAACAGGTGGAGATAGTACTGAGTACTTGCGAGGAGTATTGTACTATGTATTGTTACATGTTCTCTATCATTATAATATACAGATAGTTCGTGGTTTTCAGTTGTATTCTTTCCCCATTACATACTATGTTGATATGTGTGATTGATGTTTCAATGTGCGCATGCGATTGTTTCTTAATTCCGCAAAATTGATGATCAACGTAGAGGAGGTTATGTATTATGCATGATTCCGCAAATAGTGTATAATCAGGAAAATCTCTGTGAATAAGTGCCATATTATTCAAAATTTCTACAGGTATAGGTACACCAACAAACATGGTGCGACAACGAATGGGATGAACGAAGAGAGCACATGCAAAAGGATAGGTTCACCAATGGATGAATGAACGATGCATGCAAAGAGAGGTGCTCGTGAATGGATGATCATGCATAGATGTGTTCGTGGATGGATGGATCAGCAAACATGAAATATGTGGTCATAGACGGATGAACGGATGAACTTGCAACTTTCATGAACGGACGAACCTGTCAAGACTTCCAACATACAAGTAAGGATCAATGTGCCAAAGCAACATCAAGCATACCAACAACCATTGAAGACTTCGTGCACTTTGCCATGCGGAGGTGAAGCTGTGACACACCATGAAGACATCCATCACCCAACAACACTGTAGCTCGACATGCACTCCAGCAGCAGCATGAATGTACCAACTCTGTCATGTCATGTTGTGTCATGAGTCATGTCGTCCACATCTCTACTGTGGGCCATGTTTTCAATCCATGTAATGTAATGTGGAAGTCCAAGAGACCTGCTTTTTGTACAAAGAGTCATATAAAGTCGAAAAGTCATGGAAGTCAAATAGTCATGAGGGTAGTTGAACAACCACAAGGGTCAGTTTTGCTCTTGGCTATAAATACCCCCTCATTTGTACATGCAAAGGAATTTTAACCTTAGCTCCTCCCACATAGCCAAGAGAGTCTGTCATTTTTTCTTTGAGGAGTAAGTAGTGGATCCAATGCCCCACACATGGGGTTAGTGATGTATGGTGTAATGATGTGTCTTGGAATTTTCGCTTAATTCAGAAGCCTGCTAACATGCCAACATGTTTTCACACATGTATTGTAACTGTTGTAAGACTAATCTTGAACACTTGTAATGCATGTTGCTTTAAATTGTGTTGAACACTTGAAATTGTTGTATGTGTTATCTTCCCTTGTGTGTTGTGACTTTCGCATCTGTGTGGACTGATCCTCCAGAAGATATGAACGTCCTATTGTGTTTTATGTTCCTAGCAGAGTTGGAGCTTCCTCCCAACCAAATTGGGACTCACTCTCACCATATCCCTCCATAGTGAAAGAACCATTGACACAAGTAACACTAGCAATCACCAGGCACGTGAACATCACTTCTCGAAGACAAAGAAGACCACTCTCCTATGCTGACAAGCAAGAGTTGAGGCAAATCCTTAAGACAATGAAAATCAGGCCATCATACTGGATGGGACTCCCATAGCAAACGATGTGAGGTCTAGTTGGGACGTCATACTGGGGTGATCCCCTGAATGTTGGAGGGTCCAACACCGTTAACATTTCTGGTGCTAGAAGGATGGAAGCCAGTTATCAACCATCTGCTCAAGGCAGTGACTCGCACTCCCTCTCACCTACACGCAACTCTCTAGTTGGTTACTCCTCACCTCCCAGGATTGAACACGAGATTATGTATCAACACCTTCCCTCCATGCATCCCATCACTCGCCAGTTCGTGAAATCAATTAGAATGATCCCAGGCATAAAACATCTTCCATACGCATCAAGAAAGCCAAAAGCCACAACAAGAGTTTTTGTATCATCGATGGAAGAAGAAGTCCTTGCCACACTTGAAGGTCTACAAGAAGCTATTGAAGATGGATAGGAACCTCTAGTTTTCTGGCAAGGTGAACAAGACACTCATGTGATCTTGGGATCGAAATCCAGTATAGGAGGCGAAGGGGAAGGTAGTGGAGGAGGCAGAGGTGGAGAGGAACCAACAGACTCAGAGCTAGAACCATCCAATTCTAAAAGAGTGGAAGAGGACAAGGAAGAAGAAGAGATCGCTGACCCAAAATTGGAATGGATGACTCAGGGACCATTAGCTCTCCTAGGTATTATGCACAATATGTCCAAGTGAGCAGAGAGAGTGAACATCAAGTTTAACCCTGACAACATGATGAAGGTAGAAGACCACTTAGAAAACTTCTACATATAGTTGCAAACCCTTGAGGTACGGTGTGACGATGAAACATGTATATTGTTCCCATGTACCTTAGAAGATCGTGCAACTGCATGGTATCACAGCCTTCCATAACACTCTATACAAAACTAGGGTACATTCAAGCACATGTTCCTTGAAAAGTTTTCTAATGAAAAGACCCCAACCATGCTACTCAAAGAATTGGGAAGCTTCAAGATGGAGGGAAAAGAGAAGGTGAAAGACTTCAATGAGAGGTTTACATGCATATTGAACAAGTATGCAACAGACACTAACCCTGATGACTCCATCACGGCTGATTACTACACGTATCCACTGTCAGCTAGCATTGCGCAGTTCGTCAAGTGAGCTGCGAAACCAGCACTCTTAGAAAAATGCGAAGAGGCTATCACTGTTGCGAAAGACCTGCGTGCAATTGGAGTCATCAAGGATGATGAATCAGTGAAGGGCTCTAAGGATGCGAGCAGGAAGTCCCAAGCAATGGCGAGCAAGGGTAGAGGTAAGGAAGCAACTGATATTGAGACCCTCACTCGCCATGTCACGAACATGACTACATAAGTGTTCGAGCTCAAAAAACGGAAAACAAACACATTTGCAATCAACCATCTGCCCAAACAAAGACAAGCAAACAGCTCATCAGGCAGCAATTGTTTCACTCCAAAAATTGCGCAGAAGCCTCTGTTCTAGATCGAACAGTGTGTAGATCCTAAGTTCTATTATTTCCATGAAGAACATCATCCCGAGAGCTCTTGTTTGGACTAAAATCAAGTCACAATATCTTTCTGCAATCATACACTTGATGTGGAAAGAAATATGGAGGAGAAACTAGAAGACATTGATGATGATGAAGAGGTTTCACCTGATGAAGGATCAAGTTTTGGGCATGTGGTGAACGCGTATTAGTGCTTGCAAGTAATTTCGAAGATGAATAGCGAGAAGCAGCCCAAAAGAAAAATGATCATTACAATCTTAGGATTAAAGGGGCTCCCCTTACACTTAGGGAAGCACAAGAAAAGGTGAGACTGCTATTGAGGAAGGTTGACCCACCATTTGCCCCAAAGCAGAAAATACAGAACAAATTCGGGAAGACAGTAGTAGACAAGAGTACCTCCATGAGCAGGAAACTGTAGAACACTCCACCAGAGAACACGAACATAAATCCTACCCCGGACACATCAGTGAGACTACCACCTCTGGACTACAACATTGTAGATGACACAAAGAAATCTCCGGTGAACATTAGTTTGTTCGAGTTAGCTAAGATCGAGAGTCAAGGAGACACCTTGTGGTGTGCATTGGGACAAACAACAATGGACAGCGTAACCCCTACCAACAAGGGAGAAAGTACACCTCTCGGATCATTATCCACTATTCTT
This sequence comes from Pinus taeda, assembly GCA_000404065.3. Lineage (NCBI taxonomy): Eukaryota > Viridiplantae > Streptophyta > Pinopsida > Pinales > Pinaceae > Pinus > Pinus taeda. The sequence continues at coordinate 5,380 of APFE031162897.1, read as the reverse complement.
AACGCACTCCAGATGGAAGAAGAAAACTCAGGTTGCCCTCCATTCCTAATTTCATTTGAAGTTTTTAACTACAATGTTCACAACTTCTCGGTTGATTCTAGCGCGACAGCCAACGTCATGCCACTCTCCATTGCTATGAAGATCAATGTACGATGGAGCGAGACATCTGTGCGAATCATCCAGCTTGATCGAACATCGGTACCAACCACAGGTGAACCATAAGACATGATCATTCGACTGTCTCATGACAGTCGAGTCCACCAATGCATCAACATAGTTGTTGTGGACATACCAGAAGCATATGGTCTACTACTCAGCAGAGACTCGTCCAACAAGCTAGACATATATTTTTCCACAGACTGGTCTCACATGTGGCTTCTGTACAAGGGAAAATGCAACCAAATCTGGGTGTCATCATAGAGGTATATGAAACATAATCTCACTCCCCTAACAGTGAGAATGAACCATTGGCCTTTGCAGAACTCATGTTTGGCAATTACCTCCTTGAGACAACACTGGAGTGTTATCCTACATGGTCAGCTCCAACCCCACCAGATGCACAATTAGGACTCCTTCCTTGCCCAACTGATGGTAATGAAACTTGTATAGTTCATTATACCAATAGTATCCATAGTAGCAGCAACAGTAGTAGCAGTAGTACAAGCATGTCAAACGGTCCATGTATAAACAACCTATGGGCCATGGATTTTGATGAATAAAAGACAAATGACGGCTCAAGGATCGGGTATATCTCAGTCACCCAAAACAATAGAAAATGCATGATTTGAAACTGCTTGAAATTCGAATGCACAAAAAACATCGCTGAGCATGAAGCACTCATGTTGGGCTTACAAAGGACCATCAGCCTCAACGTGGTCCCACTCAAAGTGATACTACACTCCACGAACAATGTTGATACTTTCAAGGACATAACAAGTAATGAAGGTAAGCATGACTAGCCTATGAAAACTGCAACTAAGGGCAAGAAAGGCAACCCCATCCCCAAGGGGTTGGTCTCTCTCAACAAGCTCTATGATTTGCAGAACTTCAGTCAAGGTCAAAGAAACAACATTGCACACAAGCCCACCACTACGAACGAACAAAGAAACCTGGGTACCAATCATGATCGAAAGATAGTTAGTCTCGATACAAACTGCACGCTGCAACAGTGGTCAGATTTTGACCACTTGATAAAACAGTACTAGGATGTGTCCACGTGGGAAAATGACGACCTGAGTACATACGACATGCAAACAACCCAACACGAGATTCCAAGTAAAGGAGGAGCCAAACCATTGCAGCAAAGGTCAGGTAAAACACATATGTGGTTTGAACTCCTTATACAGAAAGAATTGGCAAAGTTGTTGGGTGTTTGGGTTACTTACAAAGTTCGTCACCATACATGGGTTTCTAATTTAAGTTCTACACGTAATAAATATGGGTAAATTCGCTTATGCATCGATTTCAAAAACTTGAACCACTCTCAGAATAAAAACAACTACTCTGTGACATCATCAGAGCTTATGTTGCACACAATGTCTGAAGCAACAATATCATCATGACCTAAAGATCTTTTGGGATACCGCTAGATTTGGGTAGTGGAACCTGATAGTCTTATGCTGGTCCACGAGAAGCTTGGCCCGCACACGTACCATATGTCATCACTTGACGGGAGGATTGACAACCTTCCTGTCAACAACCAACATCTTAAGCATCACCCCTAGTAGGCCAAGCTGCGCCCCATGTCAGGTACATAGTCTGCTTGCTGCTTGTGGTTTTCATTTCATTTGCTTTGCCTAATAACTTTGTTTTTACTTTGTTTTTATGCTTACTATTTTTGTTTAGATTTGTTTGATTTGTTTGATATATTACTATTTTTATTTCCATAAATAAGTGTTGCCAACCACTACGTTCTGGTTTTTTAATAGAGTATGTGGCTAAAACTTGAAGAGGCTTGTGACACTGCAGCACTTGTCCAGTCTTGTGTCCATCTTCTCTGTGCTTGGTTATAACCTTTGGCCGATGAAGTCTTGACGAAAAATATGAACTGTCTACAAGGGAATTTTTGGTCCAACCATGGCCCTGTGTCCACCATGGGAAGCCCCATGCCTGTACTCGGCCTTTTGCTCTATGTATTCAAGCTCATCCAACTAGTAGAAACAGAGAAGGGGAAATCTAAACGAGCAAACCTATGTCAGAGGTCTTACATGCTTCTCTGAAGCAACAACCTTTTCCGCTCTCAATAAGTCAGGATCCCTCTTCTGCCCCAAACATAAATAAGTGCCAATGCACAATCCCCTTGAAAAATACAAAGGCGAAAGAGGAGAAAGGCTTCCTGCACAGAGAGGTGAAGCACGCAATTCCACCAGGGCACTGACTAGGCTCGCTAGTAGTGGAGCAATGTGTGTGTTCCTGCGTGACTCCGTTGGGGTATTGTTCAGGCCTGTTAGCAACGGAGCAACACCAGAGATGAAAACTTATATTTTGAAAATTTTCAACTCACGAGCTAAACTACCCTTCCTGGATTCGACACATTATGATGAAGATGAACTTTTGATTCTGTTCAGCTGAGTTGGAAAAAGGCAAACCATGTATGCCCATGGGGTAAGTGGGGAAGATGAAGTAACCTACGTAGCGATTCAATACTCCCCGAGAGACCAAGGCCTTGTGATATCAATGAACCAAAACAGAGAAGCTAGAGTTCTACTAGAGTGTCACCAAGTGTTGTAGCGGCTACAACCACCCTCCAAAATTTTGGCCTGCACCAAATTTCAGAGCCTCCCTTGAGAGTTTTAGTTGATGACTACACACACTCGGGTTCACTCTGTGAGCCCATGTGAGTCTTTGCATCTGCCTTGCTTCTTCATTTCATCCAAGTTTTTGCATGTTGGTATCGAAGTCATGCTTGCGACCATGTTCTGGTCATGCTCAAGGTCTTCGCTTCGTGTGTACATGTTGTGTTCGCTATGAAAGCATCTGTCACACTTACACATGGACTCACACTCACTGTCACACAAGTGTTGTCACGGTCAATCAACGATCAATCACAAGTGTCGCGCTTGGCGTTTACACCGTTCGTTAGTCATGTTGAGCATGTGTGTCTGGATGGTTTGGGAGGCTTCTTCATAATCAGTTTTTTCAGATTTTGTTTTTTAAGATTTCAATTTTTTTAAGTGGATCTAAATAGATTAAATGCAAGATTAGTGCATTGAATTACTATTAGTATCATTTTAAATTAATTAATTTTGGAATATAATTCATAAGAATTACTATTACTACCATTTTAAATAGATTAAGCTTGGAATATAATTTATAATGTTTGTTTTTGTTTTTTAAAATTTTGAATATTTTAAGTGGATCATTTTCGAGATATGATTTATATTTTCAATATAAATCTATTTAAACTTTAAAATATTCTAGTCCTCTATATGAATTCATTTAAGAATTAGAAGCATCACCACAGTAAAAAAAAACACTATGAATTTATTTACGAATTAGAAACATCACCATAGTAAAACAAGCCCCAAAGATTAGCTTAATCTGTCAAGCCGGGTCTCGCCAATGGGAGGTCACAGGGTCGAAACTAGAAAGCTCTTGGGATCAGGTCAGTAAATAGGCCGACGGGTGTGACCCCTTCGGGTGGGGTCCACCCTAGCATTGTTAGGCCGAGGGGTGTGACCCCTTCGGGTGGGGTCCACCCTAGCGTTGTTCAATCCTGGACGTAGCAGACCCACTGACCATGGGTATCCGTGAACGAGAAAGAAAAAAAAAAAATCACCATACTAAAACAAACACCATAAATGATATTTTAAGCTCACTATATAAATTCTAATCACAAGAACCTCAAAACAGTTACTTTGATGATTCTGCCTGGATAAATATTCATAACTGTGACTATCAAAGGAAAACGGAAAAAATGGTAAGAGATAACTATAAAGCGAATAATGGTAACAGTTGGATTCATAGCGATTAGAACTCTGAACCAAGAGATAAATAGAAATAAGATGGACAGAATTACACAATAGGATTTATACATTATTTAGATTGCAATTTCAATTTTTGAAAAATCAATTTAGAGAATTCTTAACTTATTACATAATGGATTAGTCACGCATAAGATGAGAGAAAAACACAAGTTTTGACTCACCGTTGATAGAAAGCCATAATTTTGTTAACAAGTTATGCAAAATTGTGGGCCAAGAGCCAGCATTTTCTACTACCGTTGAGACTGCAAGTCCGATCAAGGTGTGTTAATATCTTCTTGTAAAATCTATCAATGGAAAATACATCTAAGCCAAGACCCAGTGGGGGCGAATAAATGTTTGTCTATCGGTTTCCGTTACCATTAAAAGAAATCAAATATTATTAGTAAACAAATAATCTTTGGTAATTTATTAAACATTTATGTATTATATTTTTTATATTGTGATTAAAAAGTTGTCCTGGCATATAATTAAATAAATTACCTTGAAAAAAGAGTTAGACCATTAATTATACTACTAATTATTTTAATCATTAAACTTTTAATATTTACGAATGAATTTATTTCTTAACAAAAGTTTACCACTATCAATTGAATCAAAATTACTAATCTAAAAAAATTACTAAGTAACAAATTAAATACCATAAATTTATGATTAAATACATTGAGTCCTCAATTAAATTGGAAGAATTGATTTTTAATATAATCATATACAATTGAATCAAAATTACTAGATATAAAAATTAATTAATTAAAAAAAGAAATTAAATGATATAAATTTATATCCTTAATAAATTAAAGACTTTGAAAAAAAAAATAAATTGTTATATTGAGTTACATATAAAATTGAATCAAATTTATTAATTCTAACAAATTAACTAACTAATTATTAAATTTCTCCCACCATTGATAAGAAGATAATGCATATCAATTAAATTCAACTAACTAATTATTTAATCAATAATTCTCAATCCCATAACAAAAGTTTTCACATATAATTTATTTAGTTTGAAATTGAAAAGATTTTTTTAATAATTATTAACGGTATACATATGAAATTTAATCAAAATAATTAAATATAACAAATTTACTAATCAATTTATTAGTAAACTTTCCATACCCTTGATCTAGTCAAATTTAGTTGTAGTTCAGTGAATTGTAGTCGTTTCCTGTGGTCCAAATTAGTTGCTTCTTTCTAGCCATTTGAATGAGGAGTTTCTCTATTTAATATTTTGCTATGATCTGGTTCCTCATTTTGTCCTGACAATGAACCACACTTGCTGGTTCAAAACGCATGGACAAATAAATTTTGATAAGATTATGGCCAAAATCTGTTTTTATAAACTTATTATGAATCATAAAAACTTTAACTTTATAATTATATAAGTGATCTAAACT
>APFE031162896.1:54235-74903 GCA_000404065.3 Pinus taeda | reverse complement strand
CTAGAAGTGATGAATTTGAATTTTTCTTGGTTTTATATATAGTATTAGGTTTTTTATCATGCTTTTTGTGAATGACACAGGTGAATTTTATCCTACACCCACTAGGTTATCGATATATAATTTCGGTAATTTTGATTTCAAAAGATATTTTAAAGAAATGCAATGATTTCATTTGTGTTTTCAATAAACACAATATTCTAATGGAATTTTGCATTTTTGGTTTACCTATACAGATTCCATGGAGAAGTATTAGTGGTGTGACATCAATTGTCCTCAAGTAGAGGCTTTAGTTTTACTCTTTTCTCGAAGCAAATACTTTCTTCCAACATTTTTGAGTTCCATGAAAAATTTGAAAGTCCTAATAGTATTCAATTATGGGTTCAAGAGAGACATAGTATTCAATTATGGGTTCAAGAGAGCAATAGTATTCAATTATGGGTTAAAGAGATCCACATTGAATGATCTATCAGCCTTATGTTCACTTAGTTTAAGACTATTCACTTGGAGAGGCTACATGTGCCCCCACTTCAAGAGCATAGTAAAGTCATGTAGAGATTAGAGAAGCTATCTTTAAGCTTTTAGTGAAGATTGGAAAAATGTGTGGGTTCAATAACATCGAGTCGAGCATCAAGCTTCCAATAATGCTATATTTTAACCTGGAGCACTTTTTGGATTTGGAGTAGATGCCCCCTTGTATTTGTGACACATCTTGAGTTGTGAATTGGACTATTACTAACTGTCATTTCCTTCGAAAGTTACCTAATGACTTGGGGAACCTCAACTCTTTAAAAATGTTAAGGAAGGAAAGAAAGTGCATTATGCTAAGTTCTCTTATGCTTTTCAAGTTTTTCTTGGATATCTACAACGTTTAAGTTAGGAAAGTACATTTTGTTAATGAAAATTTGTCTTGATAGAAAGGCACAATTTCAAATTATATTGCTTTCAAAAAGCATTATATAAGTGTAATGTTTCTAAAAGGAAAGCATATTTTTCCGATTTAAGTATCATGATCCCATATTCCAACTTATTTTTTAGTAACCCATTAGGCTTTGTAGCTTTGAATAAATCCATGTCTTTTGATAAGATCCTCTTCCAAATTAGAACGCAGTTTCCTTATGGCAATAACCACATGCAATGTCTTGATTTTGTTATTGAGAAAATAGAGTTTGTGAAACAAGCGTGTGCCATACAAGGACTTGATTCATTGATTATGTATCAATTATGGCTCGTGATGTAATAATGTCTTGATTTTGTTGCTTGAAAATAGAGGTTATGCTTTACTATTTCACAAAATTTCTTACAATCTTTCCATAAGTATTGATTTGTAATCTTAGTCACTTAGGGACGACAGTAATGACAAAGGTAATATTCCATGGTTTGAAGTTCCCCACTTAATAAATATTTAAATATATCACGACAATTTAACTATTAGTTAAAGGAATTGTATTTGATATGTAAACAATTCATTGCTTGATTTATAGATTTTGATTTTTTCCCTTTTTTATTTTTTTCTCAGATTTGGTATGAGATATCTTCCAAGATTTGGGATCCCTAGTTTCCCCACCATAGCTACGAGGTTCAGATGCTATCATTAAATATTCTCGGAACGTTACAACTTGTCGAGTAAGTGTGCTTTGAAACATTGTTGTTTCTTTTCCATGGTGTTCATGCAAATAAGCAGTGCAACTAGTGCCATTATTTAGATTAAGTGTTGAAATCTAGGTGGTATTGTAATGATGGAGTGATTTTTTTCTAGCTACTAAGGCCATATGCATTTTTATCTCTTATGTTGTCCTCAGATATTCAAATTTAGAATGAGAATTGAGGTCTCGTTTCCACTGTATATTGCAGTCAATTTTTTGAAGATAATATATAGTAGATTATCTTTTACTAATCAATTGTGGATGTGATCCCTCGCAAGAAAGGAAATTCAAAGTGACTTTGATTTCAAATTGATTTTTCAAAACATCCAGAGAGGAAAGGAGATTCAAAGTGACAGTGATTTCACACTAATTTGTCAAAATGAAGGCAAGAGAAAAGGAAACTTTGTATTCAACAATGCTCTTAATTTCATATGTACATGCAAAGACATATTAGTAGAAAATATTGAAGGTTTGCCTAAGTAATATTTTCCATTCCACTACATTCTTTATAGCTTGTAAATAAATAACTCAGAACAATTCATTACACTATTTGTTATTCTTTATTAATTAGTGGTTAAGATTTTGATATTGACTTGCTAATATTTTTCTTCCTTCTGTGAAATTGTGTGTTCTATAATGCTTCTTTTCCATTCACTATGTATAGCATATAAAGTGTGCCTAATGGAGTAAGAATATTGGAAAGTCTTGTGATCCTTGAACTATGTTACAAGGCAAAAACCCAACGGGGCACAGTAGGTGCATCCGCACAAAGGGGTCACAAATATCAAAGTTGGTATTGGCTAGTGCCTTGAGCTAGAAAATTTCCTTTAACCTTGTATTAACAGTGAATCTGGAGAGGATTCTAATATTATCTTTATAAGATTTATATGAGTTAAGATTGATGAACAAAATTCATGAGACATGAGCTAGGATGTCGTTGCAAGGTGGTTTTTGATTATTGGAAGCTATGATGGCCATTATGTGAGGCGAGGTGGTCGCACTCCCTTGATCGTGAGCATGATTGTGATCAAGATGGAAGACTTCATAGTCTAGATTGATTGTTTAGTAGTGATAGTTGGTGGGCTCATTCACAAAAGCTTCTATTTCACTAATCCTTTTTATAGAGTTGTGAGATTCAATTTCCAAAGGTTTTAATTACACTATAGAGTTGAGTTCTCAGAGAGTTGTGATTCACAGTGTGTGTTAAGTATAGCAGCTATGACACTTGAATGAAGAAAAGCATAGTAGAGGTATGAGACTATGTTATAAGCTTACCTGCATATTATAAGGGACTCGGTTGGATTTTTTATAATTTTATAAACAAGTTCCATGTTGTGGAAATGTGAAAAAAAAAACAGTGATATTGCCACCATTTGGCTCTTGTCATATATGGTTTTATACTTTTTCAAAAAATCTCTAAGAGTTCACAATGCTAAGATTCACTAGGACTTTACATAGTTTTATTATTTAGTGAAAGACTTGCTAAGATGTTACAAGATTTTATAATTGAGTAAAATATTCACCATGCGTCGTGAGAGATTTGCCCATTTATTATACATATAAATTTATGGGGGGGTTCTTAAAATTTTCCCTACTCCACATGGGAGGATTAGAATTTTATACAGAAGCACTGAGAACTACTCAAGCATTGAGGACAACACTTTTTTGAAGGAGAGGTTCATTGTATCACTTATTGTTATTGTTGTGCCCATAGTGTTCCAATATTGTTATTATTGTGCCACATAGATTCCCACTATTGTTATTTTTGTGCCTTTATATTATTATTGTTAGGTTGGCTTGGTTATATTGTGTCACCTTAGACTCCTATATATAGAAAAGAGGTTTTGTCATTTGAATCATCCAAGAACTGTTCATTTGTGTAATGTAAAGGAGGTTGCTCCCTCGAAGAAGCTGAATTCTAAGGAATTGATCTATATTTTTATTTTTTTGTGAGATCATTTCATAACAACTTCATAAAGTGTGCGTTATTGTTTTATCATAACAAAGAGTGATAGTATTATCTCATGTGCATGATGCATTAAAATTAAGTGAAAATTGAATTGAATTGAATGTAATGGAGAGGGGAAGACCAAATAGAGAGAGGGAAACTAGAAAGACTTAGTGTAACATAAGAAGGCTACCAAAACATGCAATCTATATTCTCATGTGTGGGTATGCTTTCATGAAGCCCTACAAACTTTTCGTATTTGATATTGAGCCGCTAATTTCACACAATTACACCCAATTCTAATTTTTTTTTACTCAATTACTTTCTTCTTTGGTTATTCAATTATCTTAACATATGAAAAGTAAGATTTTTAGTAAATGTATTTAAGGATATCTTCATTGTTTTGCATATGATAACTTCTTGCTTGATTATGAAAAGTACCAAACTTCCATAGGGATTATTCTGCTTCAAAATTTGAAATCGTGTGAACAAACATATCTTATTCCTATCCATAACCTTCATTCCTCTATTATATTGTTCTTCAAATTTGTGCTAAAAAATGTCTCCTCCTAAAAGAAAAAATACCCCATCACTTGGGACTTTAAGATTCATTTATAATCCTATTCAAGAGTGTCTTTAAACTCCCATCAAATTTTCATCATCATTATTAATTCGTGTTGAACATCCTTCTAGCATCAAACCTATTTCATTTAACCATTACCTCCTAAGCTCTCTCTACTTATTAGTTTTGGGCAACTCTTGCAATGTTTGTTAGTTACACCCTTTGACATAGATATCTTATATCCTTTCACTAGTTTTGCTTCACTTCATGCATTTGTTAAGCCACTATCAATTTGTAACCCCTTCTTTTCTTAAGGTTTGTACATCTCTTTCAACCATATTCCCTTCAAACCACACCCTTATTCTAAGCTATTTATCTTACCACACCAACAAGTGCAAAATGTGGTATACCTTCTTCAAATAAATAGATCTTAATCTAAGTCAAGATTTCCTTTATTAATCTCAACTACAAACTCCGCTATATACTATTTTACATTAATACTTCTCCTTCAAAATCAATCACAATAGTGATATGATAAGTTTAGTTTTTAATGTACAACTAAATTCTAGATACTACATTCCACTAACTAAATATTACAATCTATCCACTCATAGAAAAGATTAAGAACCATGATATTATTGGAAAATTTTCCATGAACTCATCTATCCCTTGAACTTAGTAAATAGTATTTCTCAAAATGATTTATTTACACAAAACAATTATGTTGAAAGCTGGAATTATTTGATTTTTGAAATTGGAAACAATTCATCACTAATTCAAATGTATCACTAAAATATACATTCCAAATATACAACTAAAATATTCACAAACATATATAACTTCACAACACATATACAATTCAAATGAATACTACTTTACATTCAAGAACTTGTAAAGCATTAGCCTTAAATTTACCATCTCCTAAAAATACTTAAACATCTTAAACAAAAGCTATATATATGAAGACATTGATTGTTTAATTATCTCACAACCACAACCATCTTTAAGAAGAAATCCTTGGAGTCAAAGAACATATGCTCTAAGGGGAATAATAAAATATCTTCAATGACAATTTGAAAGGATAGCTAAACCACAACTATAACAAGAAATATTTTTTAGCAAAAAATAGGTTATATGGTTGAGACAAAGATCACAAACAAAAAGTTTTTCATGACAAAGATCCTTAGCATTGAGAAATATCAATTTTAATCAAATTCACATTTATAACTTAATATGGAGAAATTTTAGAGTCAAATGAAGCCAATGAGGGTGAGCTATGCTTCTAGTTTGAAGATAGTGCCATATAACCCTTGAGGGATATAATGTTATGTGTCAATAAGATCTATTAACATATTTCATCCCTAGTAACAAAGAAGCAAATATGAACCTATGCAAATTCATATTTAATAAAGTCTCTTAACAAACTTCAATGGTAATTTTACTTAACTCACTATACAATGCCATATATGAATGAGCTTTGTTAACATATTTTACCCATTGTAATAGAGAATCAAAATAAAATCCTATGTAAATTAGTATTTAATGAGGTCTAATGACATATATCAATGAGGTTTGTTAACATATTTCACCTCTAGTAACAAAGAATCAAAATACAATCCTATGTAAATTAGTATTCAATGAGGTCTATTATCATATATCACTTGGTAATAATGGTTCAGAATAAGTAATTGTGCAAATCAGTAGCTATAGATAAAGTTCAAAAAGTAATATGTGATATAGAAAAAGGAAAATCCATGACATTAGTATCAACATTTGGCATGAGATGAAGGAATATAAAACATTTTTTGCCATTGTGAACTTTAATGCTAGTTAAGAATAAGATTACAATAGCAACTAATGGCTAAAAGAAATATTACAATAAGTAATTTAGTTTAGTCATTGATATTGTACATATCATTAACATCTATTAAGAAATATTAATTGTAATCAAATTCACATATTATAAGTCAATATGGGAGAATTGTTTAGAGACAAAAGAAGGCAATGTTACGATGAACTATCTTACTAGTTGGAAAATAGGGTGGCATAACCCTTGAGAAATAAAATGTTTTATATCAATCAGAAATATAGCATGTTTAATCAATAGTAAGGAAAAATAAAAAATAAGAACCTATACAAATAGATATTCAGTAAGTAAGTAAGTAAGTAGGATATATATATATTAATAACATGGCATATAGATGCTAATCAATATTCAATAAGAAATTACAGTGATAGTTCTACATAAGTTGGGATAGAATGCCATATATTAATGAGATGTCTCAACATATTTCACTACTGGTAACAAATGTTAGAACATGTGCAAATTAGTATCTACAAATGAAGTTCACAAGGTAATTTGTGAGCTGGAAAGGGAAAATGGCAAAGCCTAAACAATTTCAGTACATATTTCCCCCATGCTTTCTCTTATACTCTTACTGTCAACAGTTGAAAACTATAAGGAATGAAGAACATTTACAGCATCCAATTTGTATCTCAATAACACAAATGTCATGGAGTGAGGCTTGGTACCAGTATTTTTGGCTAAGTAACCAGATTACCAGTGTTTGCATTACCTGGGATAATACCTACAAATGCAAATGTGGATTTTTTGAAAATCTTCCAATTTTCCATTTCTCTTAGTGATTTTGAAATTAGAGATCATATTTTCATTTCTGGTTTAACCTATAATAAATATATGTTTAAAATTAAATTGAATGCAATGGGGAGACAAGACCAAATTAAAAAACACAAACTACAAGGCCTAGTAAAAATGCTACGAGTCTAAACTATGAAGCTAATGAATCTAGATTTCTGATGGCAATTGCATATTTGATTTCCCACAGGAGGCTGCAATTTCATATGTAATTTCCATATCAGCATGTTGAGTAGAGTGGTGTCCTGTAGAAATAAAAAATGCTTGAACCTAAATCTTTCAATGGAAAAACCTCATTCATAAAATTCTCAAATAATATAATTGTGAACTTTCATAAACAATTAGTGTCCTAATAATAAAGCATATATCATAAAAAATTGTTTGCCAGACCCTCATTATATCATTCCCAGAGTAAACTGTTCATAAACTAAGCAGAATCTTCATGCCAGGTATATAAATCACAAAGAGTTACCGAATTTTTTCCTTATTTTAACCTATTTCAATGGGAATGTGTGGAGACCCACTATTTGTGTTGGTCACGATTACGATAAGGAGCAAAACACAAGGGGAAGCAAGTAAATTCTGGAGGTTTTCCCGTCAACTGTTGTTCAAGCGTGAGAGGCCCGACTCAATACCTGCCACTGCATTTAATGCCATAGTAATCAATCCTGTAATAATTCCCGCTTCGTTTCGTATTCGAATCTCCAGAAGTAGGTGGGCCCATCTCCTGCGGCGGATGAGGATCGTTTCAGGGAGTCTTCCGCGCTCCATACATTACTGGTTCCCACTATACTTGTCCATTCCTCCACCGTTTCCCTATCAGAAACGAACAACCCATTGCCGCCGTGGAATGGCTGCCTCCCTGCCTTGGTCTCCTAAGGCCTGCAGCATCATCTGACATGGACTTTATGTTTGCCCTGCCCAGAATCGTCACGCTCAAACCTGGTGATTTTGACGACTGATGTGGAATGGCCACATCGGAGGCGCACGAAGTCGTCCCCCATCATACTGTCTTCGGTCCCGGGGATGCCAAAGCGTTTCGGCTCTCGGCTGCTCGATTCAACGAATTGTCTTTCCGGTGTCATTTTTTTTGGATAAATTCAATACGTATTAACTGATCCCACGTCTGCCCTCCGTGCAAGCATAGAAGGTCGAACAGTGTCACTCTTCCCTTAATTAAAAAATGATGGTGATGGTAGCAGGGATCGATTAGGGCAAGCTAGGGCAGTTCTAAGGTTAGATGCAAGATTGTTCTACTTAGGGCTAGCCGCAACATTGGATGGAATAACAATTTTATGAACCTATGATATTGTCCATTATAGTAATAGATTTCTTTTTCCTTTAAGGAAAAAAATCAACTTCTTTCTTAAACCTACGGGACAGGTCTATAGATTTTTTTTTTTTTTCATAAAAAATCAATTTTTCTTAATCCCATTGTTACTTTTAGGCTTGTGGTAGCATTCAAGACAACAATATGTATCAAAATCTCAAGTCTTTTCAACAACTAAAAATCCCTAAAGAAAAGTACAATCTAAATATTTACAATAGGAGGAAGATATAGAATTACTAATTAGGTTAAAAGTTTTCCAACCTTTTTAATCTTGCATAAATTTTCTCTTTCCAAGCAAACTTAAACCATCTCTGTCCAAACTTTGCCCCTGAAACTGAAACAATCTCTCATGTGAGAAGATGAGCTCTACCGCCCATTTTCACCAAACCCTAAATAACCTATACTTGTATGGATCTTGTTGAGATTGCAAGTGCAATCTATGCTAGCACAATATTTCTCATAATTAGTTCTAATGATGTTGATTTTCTAAAGATATGTGCATTTATCTTAAATTATTTCAACAACTTGAGGTTATACTTTTCAATATACAAAAAGATCTAAAGTTGCATGGAAATCTACATAAGGCTAGCCACAATGTTGGATGGAATCACAATCTTATGCATCAAGTGATATTGTCTATGACCATAAATAGTCAAGTATATAGATGAAATTTTCTTTTGGAGCAAGAAATCAACCTCTTTCTTAAAGTAAGACCACAAGTATATAGATTGTTTTTAGCTTCAAGGAAAGAAATTGGTGTTTCTTAAGGGTAGGGTAGAATGAGGTTGGTGGTAGGAGACCAAAAATACAATAATATTTATCAAAGCATTATACATCATCATGAGACTAAGAAGAATCTGAACTAAGGTGAGAAATATAAGATTCATTCCACCCAAGCATGAGAGATAACCCTAATCCACATAATAGATATATCTCAATCTTAAATATATTCAACAACTAAAAATCCTATAAAAAAAAATAATCTAAATTTTACAATATTAAAAGATTTTGAGTTACAGATTACCTTAAAAGTTTTTCAATCTCTTTCCAAACTTTTCTCTTGACACTTAAACAATCTAGGTCTAAACTTGTCCAAACTTTGCACCTGAAACTTAAGCAATCTAGTCCAAAATTTGCACCACTAAACTTAAACAAACACTTGTCCAAACTTTGTACAAGAAAATTAAATAATAGTCCAAACTTTGCACCTGAAACTTCAATAATCACTCTCATAAGAGAAGATGATGTCGAGTACCTAATTTCACAAAACACTCCAATAATGGAGATATTTATAAGTTCAACTCTCTTTTAAATTCAATATTTAATAAATATAATATGATTTAACATTTATATTAAAAAAACATATTAATAGATAGGAATAAATATTATTTATAAATAAAATTATAAAACTTTTTTTATGTTTATGTGTGGTTCACTTACATAGGAGATCCATTGCCCCAAATTCCACTAAAGCTATAAGCTAGATCCACCCATTCCACTAGAAGAGTATTAATGGGATGGTCTTCCACCACAATGTGATTTTAGCAAAGGAACTCTAGGAATTGACATAACCCTTTGTCATTTATCTCTTTATATATTATATAGTTAACTTAGATCCATCTTAAGTCCATATGTAACAATTGCCAAACTGACATCAAATGTCCTTTACATTTCTTGTGTGGGTACTAGTTAGAGTGTGAAATAGTATGGTTTTATTTTTATTATAATAATTAGTTTATATTTTATTTTATTTTTATTTTTATTTTTAGTTTTATTTAATTTGACAAGTTTTATTCATAATTATCACTATTTGTTTTTATATTTTATTCCATATTTTATTTTATTTTTAGGGAGCAAAAATATTTACACTACATTACATCACTACACTCCATTCCGTAGGGCATTTATAGCCAATTAATTTTATTTTTTTACTTAATCCCACATGTAAATGTTTACAACACAATACACCACTATATTTACCAAAATCTAGAAATACAATTTCAATATTTTTTGTTGTTTAAAATACATTTTTTAATGAATAAATGGATAACCATGGTTCACTCCAATAATGCACATTAAATAATTTAAAGTCATGTTTTTAAAAATCTCTAAGCCAAAATATGGTGCAACCATTTTGTTTTAGATTTAATTTTAAATATGCTATAAAATAAATTTAAAATTAAATATTTTGATTTTGATATGACTCAAGTGGTATTGATAAGCCATGGTATTGGACCATGGTATTTTAACAAAGCCTAAAGTTAATAACATCCATGGTAAAATGGTGGTGAATATCCATTATTATTAATTTGTAACTATTATGTTTTAATAAAACAATTGTTATAAAATTTAATTATATATTCAAAAGGTAGTGGTTTTTTGGGTATGTAGTATTGATTAGCCATGGTATTGGCCTATGGTATTGTAAGAAAATATTATGTGAGTATGATCTACAAGTAACTTAATGTCTATATTACAACATGATTTTCCAAAATGACATTGTAAATAAAATTAGCTAGGTTACTTCTCAACCCACTTTTGACCCTACATTTCACCCTCCACAACCTTCCATTCAAAATAAGCAAGCATTGGTATCCTTACACCTTGGCACATGTCTACACCAATTACAATACCCATTTTGATGGTTGGAAAGATATAATCCAACCACTAACTTTATGTTCAGTTCAAGGGTGGCTAACTACTTTAGTGCCACCACCACCTCTTCCCCATAACCTCATGTTTTCACCAATTTCAATAAAATTCTCCCCATGTTATCCCCATTCCTCAAAGATTGGACACAGCCTCTAGGCCTCCTCACTACCTCCTCCATATGCTCCTTGAATTTCTAGACATGCTACTAACTTTGCTCAACCACCTCTTAGGTATTCTAAAGTGGCTACCAAACCACCTGAATGTTGGGAATACTGCTTAATTAGTTATGTAAAATGCTGACCAACAGATTTCCTGTTCACTGCAAAATTAAAGCAACAATTGTTAAGGTGGTCATTGCTAGAAAGTGCTAGAAATTAGTTGTAATTCAAGTAAATTTATTTCATAGTTGATTTTAGTAATAGTTTTACTATTTAAAAATGTAGCTAATAGTTGAATTAATATATATATGAGATTTGCAACATTTGTTAGGTCACACATTAACTGTGTTTTTTAATTGTTTTATCATTTTTTTTTATGTTTTTTTTTCTTCATAGTATTGTTGGGGGTTGAAATAATTCTACAAGTGGTATAAAATTCTTTTGGGTTAAAGTTGTATTGTTGGAATTTCGCGAAAGTTAATGATGTCGAATTCTAACTAGATGGTAGTTCGAGAATTTGATGGGAACAATTATGATTATTGGTGCATTAAGATGGTAACTTTTTGATTGGAAAAGATTTGTGGGAGATTGTTGAATCAGGATATGAGGAGCGAGCTGATTGGAATGCTCTTATAGCCAATGAAAGAACAACAAGAAAGGAAACAAGGAAGAAGAATGCTCAATCTTTGTTTCACATTAAGATAGCTCTTGATAAGAGCTTATTTCAAAGAATATGATGAGCAAAAAGTGCCAAAGCTTCCTCAGAGACCCTACAAGAAGCTTACTAATGCAAGCCAACCTGCAATACCCAGGAACTCGATAAACTTTTGCTGTATTAATAGTCATTTGCAATCAATTCACTATTCACATCAACCCAAAATTACAATGTGCAATTACAATGAGTTTACATGCTTTCATATTAAACCAACATCATTCAATCCAAAGTCCAACCTTGTACATGAGCCTTTTAAGATCACAGTTTATTTCACAATCCCATTTCAACCAAACAAACACCCTATGCATGAGGATTGACTGTGGCAATGCATTATAGCTTTATGAAACTCCATCCTATCTTACCCATTTGAATCAATCTCTCGATTTCGCCATGAGAGAAACGCAATTCAAAACATTTAACTTCACTTACCCAGCGCTGCTACCACACTGGTATTAATCCATCGACTCCATATTTAATTGAACAAATTCCTCCGATCGATGCCACTAGAGGAATGGAGCATATCCACAAGGTCCAGAAATTGACTTACTACATTCTTCAGACTCCCACTAATTCGCGTAAAACCTATATCCAATATTGACTTCTTATCAACGCTTTTAGCATTCCATGATTCCGTTTTAGAATGGTGTTAATAGCAATTGGAATTTAGAGCATTAAAATTTCATTTACCAAATCGATACATCTTCAGCGTTGTCCAATCGATCTTCCTTTCCTTCAATGGTGTTCAATCTTTTTTCACACATTAATGCAAATAGTTTCCCACTATGGCAATTACAAAATCTAACATACCTCACAGAATTTCAATAGGGCTCTCACTTCTACCACATTTCCAAAGCGTTTTCTCTGCATTTGATCTTTAAGCAAATGTCCCTTTGGTCTCTGCGTCCTTTCTGGCGTTCCATCACTCAAGAGTACCATGAGATGCATAAAAGTCGATTTCCTCATTCTTCAATTTAATTCCACACAATTTCACTTCAATTTCACTCAATCTAATACTATGGAGTTATTTCAAAACCTGCGCTTTCAATATATATATCAAATCACCACTGAATTGATTATGAGTTCCATTGATCTTACAAGGCGAAACACAGTTTTAAATTCTTGTTTTTAATGTCAACTTATACAAACGATGACAGAGCTCACTCAACAACCATGTATTTTAATACAAAACTGATACCATTTCAAACATTTTCAATAATGTGGTACAACCAACGCATTAATAATAATAGTGATTCACAATTATTAATCACACATTCAAGGTATTATAAGCTCCCTTCACAATTATATTGATATTGAACCCAATTTCAGAAATTAACATCCAATTTCTAAAAACCACACTTATCATATTAATAAACGAATACTTACAACCTTTCTTCATGGTGAGATCTTCAAAGTTCATGGCCCTTACAATTTGCGAGAGGACTTACAGCCTTGGCTGTTCAACCTAAATTCCTCCACACTCTCTCACACTCTATGATTTTCAATCCGTTTGAGGCTTCATAATTTATAAAACTTAGCATGATCTAAAAATCCTAAAATCACTCAATTAAAAGCTCTAAAATTCTAAATGCAATGCATACATATGACAAAAAGCATCTTGAGCCTTTATTCCATCTTTTCTTTGCCTCCTTATCACATAATGATCCACATCCATTTCTTTATGCCTAAAAGCTCTCCCTAATTCCTATTTTCTCATTTATTTATTTTGAGAATATCTAATTAAATCACACTTAAAAGCCTAAATATTATACTCACTTGTAACTTAGGAAAATAATTCTAGAAATGCTTGACCCCCTATGTCTATTATTTGCAATGATTTCTCTTGGGCTGAATGCTTGTGCATCACTTACCAAGGTAGTGATCAAGTTAAGGTGGTTAAGATTTAGACATTAAAGCGAGACTTCGAGAATTTGAAGATGCAAGAAGCTGAAAGTATGAGTGACTATTGTATGAGAGTCAAAGATGTGGTCAACAAAATGGGTACACTTGGAGAAGCTCTAAGTAATGAAGTTTTAATTAAAAAAGTATTGAGATCTTTAACACATAGATGGAATCATGTTGCAATAATCATGGATGAAAGTAAGGATTTAACAAAACTACAATTTGATGAATTGGTTGGATCTTTCATGTCTCGTGAAGAAATATTGAATGAAACTTTTGAAGCTTTAGAGAAAGCTTTTTCCTCTAAATTACAAATTACAAAGAATGAAGATTCAAGTAGCAGTAGTACCAAAAGCCATCAAGGTCAAGGTAAATGGAAAAGCCAAAATTATTCAAGAGGTAGAGGAAGAGGTGGCTCAAGTGAAAGAGGTAGTTTAAGAGGAAGAGGTAGAGGTAGATTTGATAAGAGAAATGTTCAATGTTACCATTGTAACATGTATGGTCACTTTGAAAGAGAATGCAGATTGAAAGAAGGTAAAAATGCTAATTATGCTCAAGAAAGTGGTGAGTATCCTCCAGATCACTTATTTTTATCTTATGCCAAAGGTGAAAATACTAGTAAAGATGTTTGGTACCTAGATTCTGGATGCTCTAACCATATGACACGGAATGAGAAGTTGTTTTCAGCAAAGGATGGAAGTTTCAAATCCAAGATCCAGCTTGGTGATGATAAGTCATTGGAGGTTGCTGCCAAAGGAGCTATGGAGGTCCAAACAAAAGAAGGTATAAAGAGTATTCATGACATTTATTATACTCCACAATTGAAGCATAATTTGTTGAGTGTTGGGCAGCTCTGTGAGAAAAAATATAAAGTAGACTTTGAAAATAAGACATGTACTATCTATGATAAAAATAAGGGAAATAGGGTGATCACTGTTGTGCCTATGACAAGAAATAGGATGTTTCCCTTGAGGTTTGATGAACATAATAGCAATCTTGCTAATATGGCTTATGAGGATTCAAGTTGGTTATGGCATCTCAGGTATGGGCATTTAAATTTTCAGATTTTGAAGTTTCTAACCTCACATGCATTAGTTTCTGATTTGCCCAAGGTAGAACAACATAAGGAGGTTTGTAAAGGATGTGCTAAAGGAAAGCATGCAAGGGAAAGGTTTCCAAAGGGTAGTGCATGGAGAGCTCATCACCCACTTCAGCTTGTTCATTCAGACATATGTAGTCCTATGCAGACTAAGAGTTTGGGTAAGTCATCATATTTCATCATTTTTATTGATGATTACTCACGAAATTGTTGGGTATATTTTTTGAAGGCCAAAAGTGAAGCCCTAGATACATTCAAGAAGTTCAAAGCCCTTGTAGAAAATGAGAGAGGATGCAAGATCAAATGTTTGCGGACTGACCGTCGAGGAGAATTCTGCTCAAAAGCTTTCCAGAATTATTGTGATGTGAATGGCATCAAGAGGCAACATACTACAACATACACACCCCAGCAGAATGGCATAGCTGAAAGAAAAAATCATACTGTGGTTGAAATGGAAAGATGCATGCTACAAACTAAGGGATTGAGCAACTCTTATTGGGGAGATGCAGTTGCTACAACAGTATACATCCTCAACCGTAGCCCCACCAGTGCACTGGAAAATATGACTCCTTATGAAGCTTGGTATGGAAAAAAGCCTAATGTTAATCATTTCAAAGTTTTTGGTTGTTTGGCTTATGTGCATGTACCTCATCAAAATAGAAAAAACTTAGATGCAAAGAGTGAGTTATGCATTTTTATTGGGTATAGTGAGACAAGCAAGGCTTATAAATTGTATAATCCTCTAACTAACAAGCTTATTGTCTCAAGATATGTAATTTTTGATGAATTGGGAGTTTATGGTCATCAAAAAGGCCATGCTGAGAAGACAAAATCTGTTTTGAATGATGATATAATTGTTGATAATGATCATGAGCAGCAAACTAATGTTTTTGTAACTAGTGGCTTAACTCCACCAAGTAGCCCTTCAACATCAAGTTCAAGTCCAACTTCTTCTCCAAGTTCTACAAGGAAGGTAAGAAGATTGAGTGATATTTATGAGAGGAGTGAAAATCAAGCACATGAAGAAAGCCCAATAGATGAGATAGTCAATTTTGATTTATTAGCCAAGGTTGAATTTGAACCATCATGTTTTGAAGATGCATGTACTAATGAGGTTTGGATGCAAGCCATGCAAGAAGAGATGAATTCCATTCAAAGGAATGACACTTGGAAGTTGATAGAGCTTCCACATGACAAGAAAAAGATTGGCACCAAATGGGTCTATAACACTAAATTTAACAGTGATGGGAGTGTTGAAAGACACAAAGCAAGATTAGTTGCTAAAGGATTCACACAGAAGTATGGAAATGATTATGAAGAGACATTGCACGCAGTAGCAGAATAGAGGAGACCATTAGAATGTTGATTTTCATTAGCAGCTTCAATAAAAAATGGAGCAACATCAGATGGATGTGAAAAAGTGCCTTTCTTGAATGGGTACTTAGAAGAGGAAGTATAGTGTGGAGGCAACCACAAGGTTTTGAAGTGGAAGGAAAGGAGAAATAAGTCCTACAAGTTGAAGAAGCTTTGTATGCCTCAAGTCAAGCACCAAACCAGAGCGGGTATACAAGGATTTGAAGATACTTTCAAGGAAATGGCTTCGAGAGAGTAAGAATGAATCTACCCTTACTAAAAACAAGAAGGTATTGATATTTTAATCATAAGTTTGTATGTTGATGATCTATTGTATATGGGTAGTAGTTCTAAGATGAATCATAAATTCAAAGCTGCTATGATGAATGAATTTGAGATGAAAGATCTAGGCATCATGAAATATTTTCTAGGAATGGAGGTTTATCAAAGTAAGGATGAGATTATCATTTGTCAGACAAAGTATGCACAGGATATGCTAAATAAATTTGATATGCTTGATTGTCATCCATCCCCTACTCCAAGTGCTCATGGAGAGGTGTTATGTAGAGATGATGGTGCTGATTTAGTTGATGAGAAAACTTACAGAAGTATTGTGGGGATTTTGATATTTCTAACCCACACAAGGTCTAATATTACATATTCAGTTTCACTTGTTTCAAGATATATGACAAATCCATTTGAAATACATATGAAGGCACGCAAGAGGATTTTAAGGTATGTGAAAGGCACTCTAAATTTTGGTATTCATTACTACTCTTATGAAAAGTTCAATCTTGTTGGATTTAGTGATTCAGATTGGGGAGGTAGTCTTGATCACCGTAAGTCCACATCTAGAAATTGTCTCTTTTGGTTCTAGTTTGATTACATGGAGCTCAAAAAAACAAAGCATTTTTTGCCTTTCATCCACAAAAGCAGATTATGTTGCAGTTACTTCAGCAGGTACACAAGCTCTTTGGCTTAGAAAATTTTTGGAAGAAATTGGAGAAAAACAAGTTCAACCTACAATGGTTTATTGTGATAATGTAAGTGCCATCAAGTTATCAAAGAATCGAGTTCAACATTGCAGGACAAAAAATTTTGACCTGAAATATCACTTCATTAGAGATTTGGTGCAGAAGAAGGATATTGAATTAAAGCATATAAATACTCAGCATCAACTAGCACACATCTTCACCAAAGCAGTTGCAAAAGATCAGTTTTTCGCAATACGAGATAAGATAGTAAATCCTCATTAATCATTAAGGGGGAGTGTTGGGAATAATGCTTAATTAGTTATGTAAAATGATCACAAAATAGCTAACAGATTTTGTGTTCACTGCAAAATTAAAGGAGCAGATTGTTAGGGTGGTCACTGCTGGAAAGTGCTAGAAATTAGCTGTAATGGCAGTAGATTTATTTCAAAGTTGATTTTAGTAATAGTTTTACTATTTAAAAATGTAGCTAATAGTTGAATCAATATATATGAGATTTGCAACATTTCTTAGCTCACACAGTAACTGTTTTTTTAATTGTTTTATCATTTTTTTATGTATTTTTTCTTCATAGTATTGTTGGCTTCTCAATTGGGTTGAAATAATTCATTTCATATTCTACACTGAACCTATTGCTAATAATGAAGACAAAAAGGAAGTCAAGAAAGTAGTTAATGAATGCCCATAAAATTTTAAGTGTTGCTTACTTCTCTCCTACCATCTTTTAGGACTCCATCCTTATTGTCTAGAAGTGTCATGTGTGCTAGATCTTCTCCCCTACCATCTTTTGTGACTGCATCCATGTTGTCTATAAGTGTCATGATCTTAAGGAGATTTGTCATTCCACGACTCTTTTGAATAGAATTTTCTCTTTTTAGCGAATTTGTGGGGTACCTAACCTTAGTGAGGACTCCTACCATATTTTCACCCTTTTAGTTGGTATATGGTCTAGAAGCTATCCTCAAAATTGAATGTAAAATTCCATTATTAAAACTAGTTATAAAACTTCTTCTTACCACTTTCATAGAAGAGGAGCATCTTTTACATCTCACTCTTTTAGATGAAACTCGACCCCATGCTGCTATAGAAAATGAAGCTCATAAAATACACATCAAGGCCCACTATGACAAAAGTGTCAAGCCTCTTTTCTTTTATATGACTATGAGTCTCATTCAACCCATGTGGTTAGGTTGATTCATTGTCAAGTGAGTCCTTGCAAAAGGGACCTAAGAGTTAGTAGGTTTTGATGGAATTCTAGAAATGGGTTCTACCTCAAAAAATACTATGCTTGATCTCAAGTGTAGTTTCACTCGATACATACTCTCTATAGGTGTGTTGAGTGTGTTTGTTGGTGGTGCTAGTGGTAGTACTTAGAAATTATCTTTTGTAGCATGGGATATCTTTGGTACATGATCTCTATAGGTGTGTTGAGTGTGTTTGAAGTGTGTCTTTTTAGAGTTTCAAAGGGTTTCTTTTGATTCCATTTTACCTTTGGTTTGAATATGTGGGTATCTCTTGAAAAACTTTTATGAGTTATGTTGGTGGTGCTAGTGGTAGTACTGAGAAATTATCTTTTGTAGCATGGCATATCTTTGCTCCAAATGGCAAGTTAGTGAGTATGCAAGGGATTTGTATTGGTGGATCCACCAACAAAATGTTTGAGTATAGCCAAGTGGTCGAGTCTCATGCTATTTCACATGGTATCCGTCTTTTAGTAGTCACGCTTAAATCCCCACTCATAGCACTACAACTTTCTAGTTTCTATTTAGTGAGAAGTTCCAAAATTTTATACATCCCTTTGAGAGTTAGCCTTGTAGAAAGACATTTATATTCATACAATATGAAAAGATTTCTAGAAATTTAAAGACATTGACAAATGCCCTAGCTAATCATGTTTTAGATAGACATTTGCAACTAACGTAAATAATTTTCAATTCACATCACATCATATTGAAATTATAATAGAAACCTAAAAACACTATCTATCTATCTATCTATCTATCCTATCTATTCTATCTATCTATCTATCTATTCTATCTATCTATATATAATATATATATATATATATATATATAATTATTTTTGTTTTATAAAACTTGTGTCTCACACAAATATAACATACATCACCCATAAAAAAAAACTACATGAAAATTTCTAGGTGGACAAATCAAAAGTGCTCATAATAGAATGACACTCGAGAAGCCTAGTAGTGTAACGATATGACTAGGTGCTCCTATATTGTATAGTTGAAGACTTCATAGAATCTGGTGGCATTCACATCAATCTAGTCACTTAACCCCTCCATGTGGTGCTCTACCTCTAATAGGACCTCTCTTACATCACTATCCCATACTATATTCTACTGCCTCTTCTTATTCTTATTCCTCTACATGAATCTAACTCGTCCCATATCTCCATGAAACATCAATATTTTAGTCTTGGCAATATAAAAAAAATTCAAAACTTTCAAAACTTAAAAGGTCAAAATTTATTATGTGAAGCACCCCATTCCTCACAGTGAACAAGCACGAGGAGGGTCATCACTAAAATCCATGCAGGGGTAGGGATAATTGCTTATAGTAATAAACTATATGTGAAATCATTGTGCAACCATGAGAGGAAGGCTAGTGAGAATCTCATGGAGAGGACCTTGCATATTAGGACATATGATCTATCCACCTCCTCATATTGGCACTCTCTGATCAATAGGCTGGAGTATAGTTTACTCAAGTGTAATCTACTTATGGTGAAGTAATGGAACCCACTCTAGTGCAAAGGAAACTAGGATGGCAGTGTATCCAAAGTTATTCATATTATTCATAATAGACTAAACTAGTGGGAGAGCATTCCACATGAGCCCTATTATAGGCTAACAACATGTGGACTTTAGGAATCTAGAAGGTCCATAACCATAACTCTAGTTGAGTGTTGAGATTGGTATAAGCCTATGATAAATACTAGGCTTGTTATGAAACCACCTCAAGAAAAGATAGATCAACGCCTTAGAATTCAACCTCTTCGAGGGGGTAACCTCCTTTACATTACATAAATGAACAATTCTTCGATGATTCAAATGACAAAACCTCCTTTCTATATATAGGAGTCTATGGAGTCACAATATAACCCAGTCGAACTAACAATAATAATATAAAGCCAAAAATAACAATAGAGGGATTATATGGGCACAGTAATAAAAATATGGGGACAATAGGGGCTTAGCAATATTAATAAGGGATACAACTACAATAGTAATGGGGTAATCACTCGTATTATAGGGAGCTAACATGCCCCTCTCCTTCAAAAAAGTATTGTCCTCAACGCTTGAGTAGTTTTGGATGCTTTTGTATAAAATTCCCATCCTCCCATGTGGAATATTCAGTGGATAATTTCTTCCACTTGATGAGATACTCTGAAATTGATCGATTTTGTAGGTGTTGAGTTCTTGTTTCTGTGACTGCTTCCGATTCCAATATAATGTTTCCTTCCTCATCAAGTTCTCGCAATATTTTTTGAACTGAGAGCTTGTTGCCTATAACTTTCTTTAAACATGAAACATGGAAAACTTGGTGCACTCGAGATGCTTCACGAAGCTCCAATTTGTATGCCATAGTACCAATCTTTTGCAACACCTTGTACAAACCATAATACTTTGGTGATAATT
>APFE031162896.1:0-47844 GCA_000404065.3 Pinus taeda | reverse complement strand
ACTAACAATTCCAAGGGAATATCCACTAAATTTTATAGTTCGTTAAATTTTGGTTAATTGTTTTCTAAAAGTTAGTATATCTAAATATAAGTATAAAGAAATATTAATTAAAATGAAAATACACTTTATAATAAAGAGATAGCTTAACTAAATGACATGTATCTTAGTGAAAAGAGAGTTGCATGTATATCTAGGGTGGCCCTCATAGTAGTCATTCATTCTATTTTCATTCTCACATTTATTAAATAAATGATTTTATAGATGATTCTTGGTTCTTCAAAAGGCCCTAGGTATTTCTAGGGTTAAATTGGCTCCATTGGCCATAGGAAGTACCAAATTGCCTAGAGGTTTTTTCTCCTTCAAACATTTTAATCATTTTAATAAAAATGTCTTCTTATTATGCATAAAGTTGCATTCCTCTATTCTATTATAATTCAAAGTTGGGTTGAAGCATGTATCCTCCTAAAAGAAAATATATTCCATCAATTGGGATTTCAAAATCCATTTATAACTCTCATGAACATTTTATGAGTGATCCCATGGATATTCCATCATAATTATTTCTTAGTAATGGACATATTTCTAACACCAAACCTAGTTCTTTTAACTATTATATGGTAAGCTCCTCCTCCTTTAGTTTGGGCATTTCCCATAGCTTTTGATTTGCTACATATTTTTCATAGATCTCCTTCTATACTTGTCCATTCCTTAGATTCACTAGATGCATTAGTTTAAGCCACCACCAATTTGTATTCTCTACTTTGATTAAATCTTGTTCATATCCTTCAACAATACATCACCCTCCAACCCACACCCTTAGCATGAAGTGTTTAACCTACTATTCCCATAAGTTCAAAATGTAGCATGCCTTCTTCATATAGCAACATCTTAATCGAAGTCAATATTTCCTTTGTTAATCTTCACAACAAGTTAATATTTCCTTTATTAATCTTCACAACAAACTCCACTTTGTACCTTTCTACAATAATTTTCACCGAGAAATCAATTACATAGTGATATGATATATTAGCCATTAATGTAAAACTAAATTATAGATACTATATTTCACTCATTAAATACTAGATCCATTCAAAAAGAGGAAAGAAAATTATCAAAAAATTATATAGATAGAAAAGGTTCCAAACTCATCTATGCCTCAAACATGGTAGACAAAAAATTTCAAAATATATGTATTTTTTAAATGGTATAATGTTAATACCATGTTATTCTTGAACAATCAAATTATTGAAATTTGTACTCAGAAAAATTCATTCCTTTAACTAAAATATTCACCCTAATTATACAACTAAAATATTCATGAACATTTTAACTTCCTCTCAAAAAAATTAAATTTACAAAATGAATACTCATTTTAATAAAGAAATTATTCTAATTGTAAGCTAGGACCCAAAATTTAGCATCTCCAACAAATACTTAAATGTCTTCAACAAAATATATAATATTAAGACATATTTGTCTTTGGAAACATCTTACAAGGACAATGGCCTTTAAACAAAAATCTATTTAAAGAACAAATAATCTCATAGGAATAATAAAAATCTTCAAATGAAAGGAATCACACATATTTGAAAGGATTAGGAAACAAGAGTTATAAAAGGAAATGTTTTTGAAAAAAACACTAGTAATATAGTTGAGAATAAGATGAGAAAACCAAAAACAATTATTAGAAATCTTAATCATAATTAAATTAACACATTATAAATTAATATGGGACTATGGGATAACCTTTTAGACACCAAACAAGAGAGTTAGGGTGAACAACCCTACTAGTTTGTAAAGTGAAATAACACTTGGGGATAAAATGTTCTATCTCAATGAGAACTATAACATATTTCATCACTAGCAACAAATAATCCAAATAAAAGTCTATGTGAATCCATATTCAATAAGATTTGTTAACAAATATTAGTGCCTCTTACATAATCATTGATATAATGCCATATATCAATGAGATATATTAACATATTTAATCACTAGTAACAATTAATATTCAGTAAGACCTATTGACATATTTCACTATGGTAACAAAGGTTTAAAAAAAATTATGTGTGCTCAAAAAGAGAAAATCCCAAAGCATAAACAACTTCATGAAGTATTTCCTCCATAGGTTGTCAAATACCATTAGTGTCATAAGTTGACACAAGATCAAGGAATGAAGAACATTTATTCTTACTTAGATCTTTAATGCTACTTTTACAACCCTAATTCCTAAAGACTACAAATCATTTACATGTAATTTTCATGTTAACAACACAAATGTCTAATGTGTGAGGTTTGGTACTAGGATTTTTGGCTCAAAGTATCCAAATTCCATTATGATGGAAACTTACTTGGGGTGGTGCAAATACAAATGTGGATTTAACATAACCTTATGTGTATTCATTTGTTTTAGTTATTTTGAAAACAATAATAATATTTTCATTCATGGTTTAATGTATAATAGATAGAGCATGTTGAAATTTGGTACCGGAGGAGAGGTGGTTCCCTAAGGTTCTGATCTTTGGCCTAGGGAAAAGTGTCCAAAAGAATTTAATTTTTCTCCTAAAGTGACATTATAATTTTTATAAAGTCAAATCTAATTTAAAAGTGATAAAGTTACTAAAGTTTAATTTTAAAGTGACTTTAATAAAGTCAATGTAAAATTAGAAAGGAAAAGTGACTTTGGAAATAAATGACTAAGTGGGTCTTTATTAAAGTGGGGTGAATTAAAAAATAAAAGGTGAGATTTAAATGAGCATTTAATTTCAGCCCTAGATCTCAATCTATTTGAGCCATTGGATTTAGAGGTTACCCAAAAGTCAGTTAGGATTAGATTAAAGGAGGAAAATGAGGCAAAAGGTCATTAATTCTTTCATAAGCAGATTGAGAGAAAGAGAGCAAGAGAGCAAGGGAGATTTCTGGACAGTGAAGAGAAGGAGGCTGCAAGTCTATACAATAGATTTTTACAGCAGAATTTCAGCAAGGCTGAGTCTCAGCAAGTGTGTACAATAGAATTTCAGCAAGGTTGAGTTTTAGCAAGTCTATACAACAGAGTTTCAGCAAGGCGGAGTTTCACCAAGGTTGCGTTTTAGCAAGTTTGTACAGCGGAGTTTTAGGAGGGCGGAGTTTCAGCAAGGCTGAGTTTTAGCAAGTGTGTACACTAGAGTTTTAGCAAGGCGGAGTTTCAGCAAGGCTGAGATAAGTTGTAAAAGTTTGTTTGCTGATTTTTGCTGAATATTTCTCTTACTGTAAAAAAACATTTTCCATAAATAAAAGAAGCTTTCGAATTGGTTTTCCCGAAGAGTTGTAGAGGGTTTTAGCAGGGTCACCTTAACCAAAAATCACTGTGTTTAAATGTGTTGATTTTTATATTTCTACATTTTCCAGCATTCTGTAAAATTTCCAGAATTTGTGTTTTCAGCAAAATTTATTTTCGAGTTGTTGAATGTATGGATATGGGAAAGGGCATTTAACTATTTTGGAGAAATAAGGTGAAACTGAAAACCAGGGTGGGAAATGAGAAAGTTTTACATGGTATCGGAGCTTGAGTGCTGAAGTGCAGTTTGAGACAACAAGGAGGAAAATTACGGCCTGCTGATTTTTCACTCAGAAAATTCCAGCAAGCTGATTTTTCACAAAAAAAAAGTTTTATCTTTACTACAGCAGTGCTATTTTTCAGTTTTAGGACAATAGGATGTCATTGGAATTGAGTGTGGAGGATAGGTTGGATGGGCATGGGAATTACATTGTGTGGAAGGAGAGAATGCAGAGTATCTTTGAGGAGGCAGAAGTCTGGGACATCATGGTGCATACCACAAAGAACCTTGTTGTTGTGCCTACTAATGCTACTCAGTTGGCTGATTATAATAAAAAGAACAACAAGGGTAAGAGACTGATTCTAGACGGAGTCAAAGACCATTGCATTCCTCATGTAAGAGGAAAGAGAAATGCCCATGAGATGTGCATAGCATTGTCCAATCTCTACCAGAGTACCAATGAGAACCGGAAAATGGTCCTGAAGGAGAAGCTGAAGACCATTAAGATGGGTAATGATAGTGCAGCTCGATATCTCACAAAGATTACTAATGTGAGAGATGAGTTGGTAGCGATTGGAGAGGTCATTCCACCCACTAAGTTGGTGCAGATTGCAGTGAATGGCCTCTCCCGTTCATGGATGAACTTTGCTGATGGGATTTGTGCACGTGAAACCCTTCCCACATGGGAGAGGTTTTGGGATGATTGCATTCAGAGAGAGATTAGGGAAGGTCAGCTTGGGGCAACCAAGCGAGTTGAGCAGGATGAGGATGTAACATTGTTGGGAGGAGGCAAGAAAGGCAAAAGGAAGAAGCAAGCTTCCCCAAGCAATGGTGGGGGAAAAGGCAAAGGTAAAGGTAAACAGCGTAACATGGAGAAGGACTATTCCAAGGTGAAGTGTTGGAATTGTCAAAATATGGGGCACTATGCCGTTCTGTGTCCGGAGAAGAAGAAGAAGAAGGGGAAGAACGAGAGCGTGGTAGCTTCAACAGAGGTTGAGGACTTTGTAGCTCGTTTTGACCAGGAGTTTGGGTTCACTCCGTGTGAGTTCTCTAGTGCAGGATCACCTGCCACATAGGTTCAGAGGGAGTGTGCTTTTCCCTCAATTAGCGGAGCATCTTCGGGTATTTTGTATGTGGACAGTGGGGCTTCACGTCACATGACAGGAGTCTGTGAGTACTTCTCAGTGCTTTCAGGGAGTGGCACTGATATGGAGGTAGTACATGGTGATGACAGAGTTGTTAGAGCGGTCAGTGTGGGGAAACTCACATTTCAGAGGGAGTCCAAACCTCCCTTGAAGGTGTGAGATGTTCTTTATGTGTGAGGGATAAGGAAGAACCTCACATCTGTCTCAGCTTTGGAGGATAGAGGATATGAGGTATTATTCAGGGGAGGACAGGTGTTGATGTATCCCAAGGGCACTCGAGCTGATTCAACTAGAGTGATAGGTGTATGCCATGCAAAGGTGTACAAGTTTGCATTCGAGTCCCTTTTGGCATTGAGCATTAGTACTAACAGCAGAGCTAGCAGTTCTGAGTTGTGTGAGATTTGGCACCGCAGGATGGGGCATATGTATCATGGAGCCTTGAGGATCTTGCAGGAGATCACTACAGGTGTGCCAAATTTCAGTACTGATCACTTTGATACTTGTAGAGGATGTGCGATGGGCAAGTTTACCAAATCCCCTTTTCCCAGCAGTGACACCAAAGCGACTAGGGTACTTTATTTGATTCATTCCGATGTGAGCACTCAGATGTCTCATGTTTCCTTGAGTGGATATGAGTACTATGTTTTATTCATTGATGATCACTCTAGGATGACCTGGATTTATTTCTTGAACACCAAGAGTGAGGTCTTCAAGCGGTTTGAGGAGTTTAAAGCTCTTGTGGAGACATAGACAGGTTGGAAGATCAAGTCCCTGAGGTCGGACAATGGGGGAGAGTACACCCTTGGAGAGTTTGTTGACTATTGTGCAGAGGTAGGCATTAGGAGGGAGTTCACTATTCCTTACAACCCCCAGCAGAACGGGGTTGTGAATAGGAAGAACACATCCATCGTAAGGGCTACCAAAGCCATGTTACAGGATGAGGGGTTGCCATTGTTCTTGCGGGAAGAGGCTTGCAAAACAATTGTTTATTTGCAGGACAGGAGTCCGCATCGTGCCTTGGGGCACATGACTCCGGAGGACGCTTTCTCTCGGAAGAAGCCTGATATTGGTCATCTTCATATCTTTGGGTGCATTGCATACTCCTACATACCCAAGGACAAGAGGACCAAACTAGAGCCCACCGTAGAGAAGGGTATCATTGTGGGCTACAATGAGACCTCAAAGGCCTTTCAGATTTACATTCCTGCATAGAGGAAAGTTGCTGTCACGTGGGATGTGAAGTTCAAGGAGGACAGCGCCTTTAGGAGGTCACAGGAGTTAGAGTATCTAGATCAGCTAGACCCTGAGCAGCAGTTGAGTCAATCGTAGGGATCTAGTGGGCAGGGATGAGGAGGATCCGGAGGTACATCTATGAGGATGTTAGGTCCATCAGTGAGCAGTGGCTCGACGAGCCAGAGGGGTGGTGCTCCGGGTAGCATGCAGAGCAGTCCATAGAGCAGTTCACTAGGGAGTCCACTGATGGACAATTCACACAGTACCTCAGCTTCTACAGGTTCAGGTGCAGGCACGAGGACAGCAGACAAACACTCACGAGTTCAGGCTCCTGGTGATGAGGAGGAGGAGTTTCATTCTCCTATGGGAGAAGTATGCTCACAGAAGAGGAAGCCCAAGTGGCTTCAGGAAACCTTGAGAGATGCCACCTCTATTGCTGAGCCTAAGAGGATAGTGAGAAAGAGTAGACGACCTGAGAGGTTTTGTAGCTATATGGCAATGGCTACCAGCATCCTTGACTCTCAGCCTTCTAGCTAGAGGAGGCAGCTAGCCAGCAGGTCTGGAGAGAGGCCATGCAGGAGGAGTATTCTTCTATCATGAAGAATGATGTTTGGGAGGTGGTGCCGAGGCCTGAGGGCAAATCCGTGGTTATTTCCAGATGGCTTTACAAGGTAAAGCATGTTGCAGATGGCAGCTTTGAGAAATTCAAAGTGAGGTTTGTGGCTAGAGGGTTCTCCGAGCTAGAGGGAGTTGATTATGAGGAGACCTTCGCTCCTGTGGCTCGATATACTTCGATCTGCTACATTATATTGATAGCAATAGAGATGGGTTGGAAGATCCACCAGATGGATGTTAAGACTGCATTTCTCAATGGCTTCATACAAGAGGAGGTGTACATTGAGCAGCCAGAGGGCTTTAAGGTGCATGGGAAGGAGTCCAATGTGTGCAGACTGAGGAAGGCCCTTTATGGCTTGAAGCAAGCTCCCAGAACTTGGTACTCCACGATAGATACATACTTGTAGGGGATGGGTTTCACAAAGAGTGAGGCAGATCCAAGCCTTTACTATATTGTGATAGGTGAAGAGCCTCTCATTCTGGTGCTATATGTGGATCACTTGATCATTACAGGTGCAGAGAGGCTCACAGAGCACTGCAAGAGAGATCTTGCTGTGGAGTTTGAGATGAAGGACATCGGCTTGATGCATTACTTTTTGGGTTTGGAGGTGTGGCATGAGGAGGGGCATTTCTTCCTCGGGTAGGGGAAGTATATTTTGGACATCCTTGGAAGATTCCACATGGAGGATTATAAACCCATGTCAACACCGATGATCACCAACTCGAAGAAGCTTCATGCTTCGGATTTCGAGTTGGTGGATCCCACATTGTACCGGCAGCTGATTGGTTCCTTGATGTATTTGGTCAACACTAGACAAGATATTTGTTTTGTAGTCAAGACGATGAGTGAGTTTATGTGTGAGCCTAGGAAGGTTCACTCGGTGGCTACAAAACACATTTTGCAGTACTTGCAGGGGACAGTGGATTATGGTCTGGACTACAGGTAGGGGGATGGAGTGATATTGGTAGGTTATACTGATTTTGATTGGGCAGGTTGTGCTTCTGATAGGAAGAGCACTTCAAGGTGCTGTTTTGGGTTGAGTTCAGCAGTAGTGTCATCGTTGAGCCGAAAGGAGCAGTCAGTAGCATTGAGTTCAACGGAAGCAGAATATATGGCAGCCACTCTAGCTAGTTTTGAGGCCATCTCGCTTCGCAAGATGTTGTTTGGCTTATTTGGTGAGTCATTGAGACCTTCAGTGATTTACTATGATAATGAGAGTTGCATGAAACTCACGGAGAATCTAGTATTTCATGACAGGTCAAAGCATATCGGGATCAAATATCATTTCATCATATGCTATGTTCAAAAGAGAGCTGTGAAGCTTGATTACATTCCCACTTATGAGGAGGTTGCAGATATTCTTCCCAAAGCCTTACCACGGGGCAAGCATGCCTACTTCAGAGACAAGATGGGTGTGGTGAGGAACACCTTCCTCGGTAAGAGGGAGTGTTGAAATTTGGTACGAGAGGACACATGGTTCCCTAAGGCTTTGATCTTTGGCCTAAGGAAAAGTGTCCAAAAGAATTTAATTTTTCTCGTAAGGTGACTTTATAATTTTTATAAAGTCAAATATAATTTAAAAGTGATAAAGTTACTAAAGTCTAATTTTAAAGTGACTTTAATAAATTCAATGTAAAATTAGAAAGGAAAAGTGACTTTGGAAATAAATGTCTAAGTGGGTCTTTATTAAAGTGGGGTGAATTAAAAAATAAAAGGTGAGATTTAAATGAGCATTTAATCTTAGCCCAAGATCTCAATCTATTTCAACCATTGGATTTATAGGTTACCCAAAAGTCACTTAGGATTAGATTAAAAGAGGAAAAGGAGGCAAAAGGTCATTAATTCTTTCATGAGCAGATTGAGAGAAGGAGAGAAAGAGAGCAAGGGAGATTTCAGTGAGGAGGAGGCTGCAAGTCCGTACAACAGTGGAGTTTGAGCAGCGGAGTTTCAACAAGGCTGAGTTTCAGCAAGTATGTACAACGGAGTTTGAGGAAGGGTGAGTTTTAGCAAGTTTGTATAGTGGAGTTTAAGCAAGGCAGAGTTTCACCAAGGCTGAGTTTTAACAAGTCTCTACAACGGAGTTTCAGCATGGTAGGGTTTCAACAAGGGTTAGTTTTAGCAAGTCTATACAGCGGAGTTTCAGCAAGGTGGAGATAAGTTGTAAAAGTTTGCTTACTCATTTTTGCTAAATATTTATCTTATTGTAAAAATGTAGTTTCCAAAAATAAAAGAAGCTTTCGAACTTGTTTTCCCCAAGAGTTGTAGGGGTTTCTCGAGGGTCACCTTCACCAAAAATCACTGTGTTTAAATGTGTTGAATGGCTGTTTATATGTGCTAATTTTTATATTTCTGCATTTTCGAGCATTATGTAAAATTTCTGGAATTTGTGTTTTCAGCAAAATTTATTTTCCACTTGTTGAATGTATGGATATGGGAAAGGGAATTTAACTATTTTGGAGAAATAAGGTGAAACTGAAAAATGAGAAATTTTTTATAGAGCACAAATCCAAAATGGTTTTCATATAATCTTGTAGATTATCTTGTAGATGATAATCTAGAACTAGTAGGGTATGCTATCCTACTTTTTTAAGGGAAATTTTTAGGTCCTTAGTAATGCAAGTATTGCAACTTCATAAAGTGTGCGTTATTGTTTTACCATAACAAAAGTGATAGTATTAGCTCACGTCTGATGCATTAAAATTAAGTAAAAATTGAATTGAAAGTAAAGGATAGAGGAAGACCAAATCTAGAGAGGGAAACTAGAGAGACTTAGTGTAAAATAAGAAGGCTACAAGTTTAAAGGGGCAATCTATATTCTCACGTTGGGGTTTACATTCTTGAAGCCCTACAAACGTTTCCTATTTGATATTTTATGGCTAATTTCACACAATTACAGTGAATTCTAGAAATTTCTGGACTCAATTATTTTCTTCTTTGGTTATTCAATTGTCTTAACATATGAAAAATCAATTTTTTAGTAAATGTATAGAAGGATATCTTCATTGTTTTGCATATGATAAGCTTACCCAATGGGTTTTTCTTCTTGCTTGATGATGACAAGTACCAATCTCCCCTAGGGATTCTTCTCCTTCAAAATTTTAAATCATGTGAATAAACATATCTTCTTCCTATGCATAACATTCATTCCTCTATTCTATTCTTCTTCAAATTTGTGCTAAAAATGTCATCGAGTAAAATAAAAAATACTCCATCAATTGTGACTTTAAGATCCATTTATAATCCTCTCCAAGATTGTCTTTAAAATTCCATCAAACTTTCATCATCATTATTAATTCTTGTTGAACATGTGCCTAGCATCAAACCTCTTTCCTTTAACCATTACCTCCTAAGCTCTCTCTACTTCTTATCTTTGGGCAACTCTTGCAATGTTTGTTAGTTACATCCTTTGTCATAGATCTCTTATATTTTTTCACTAGTTTTGTTTCACTACATCCATTTGTTAAGCCACTATCAATTTGTAACCCCTTCTTTGCTTAAGGGTTGTACATCTCTTTCAACCATATTCACTTCAAACAACACCCTTTTCATCACCTATTTATCTCACCATACCAACAAGTGCAAAATGCAGTATACCTTCTTCAAATAAATAAATCTTAATCTAAGTCAAAATTTCCTTTATTAATCTCAACTAGAAATTTTTGGACTCAATTATTTTCTTCTTTGGTTATTCAATTATCTTAACATATGAAAAATCAAATTTTTAGTAAATGTATAGAAGGATATCTTCATTGTTTTGCATATGATAAGCCTACAAAATGGGCTTTTCTTCTTTCTTGATGATGACAAGTACCAATCTCCCTTAGGGATTCTTCTCCTTCAAAATTTTAAATCATGAGAATAAACATATCTTCTTCCTATGCATAACATTCATTCCTCTATTCTATTCTTCTTCAAATTTGTACTCAAAGTGTCTCCCATTAAAATAAAAAATACCCCATCAATTGTGACTTTAAGATCCATTTATAATCCTCTCCAAGATTGTCTTTAAAATCCCATCATCCTTTCATCATCATTATCAATTCTTGTTGAACATGTGTCTAGCATCAAACCTCTTTCCTTTAACCATTACCTCCTAAGCTCTCTCTACTTCTTAGTTTTGGGCAACTCTTGCAATGTTTGTTAGTTACATCCTTTGTCATAAGCATCTTATATGTTTTCACTAGTTTTGTTTCACTACATCCATTTTTTAAGCCACTATCAATTTGTAACCCCTTCTTTCCTTAAGGTTTGTACATCTCTTTCAACCATATTCCCTTCAAACCACACCCTTTTCATCACCTATTTATCTCACCATACCAACAAGTGCAAAATCCAGTATACCTTCTTCTAATAAATAAATCTTAATCTAAGTCAAAATTTCCTTTATTAATCTCAACTATAAATTTTTGGACTCAATTATTTTTTCTTTCGTTATTCAATTATCTTAACATATGAAAAATCAAATTTTTAGTAAATGTATAGAAGGATATATTCATTGTTTTGCATATGATAAACCTACTAAATTGGTTTTTCTTCTTGCTTGATGATGACAAGTACCAATCTCCCCTAGGGATTCTTCTCCTTCAAAATTTTAAATCATCTGAATAAACATATCTTCTTCCTATGCATAACATTCATTCCTCTATTCTATTCTTCTTCAAATTTGTGCTCAAAATGTCTCTCAGTAAAATAAAAAATACTCCTTCAATTGTGACTTTAAGATCCATTTATAATCCTCTCCAAGATTGTCTTTAAAATCCCATCAACCTTTCATCATCATTATTAATTCTTGTTGAACATGTGTCTAGCATCAAACCTCTTTCCTTTAACCATTACCTCCTAAGCTCTCTCTACTTCTTATTTTTGGGTAACTCTTGCAATGTTTGTTAGTTACATCCTTTGTCATAGATATCTTATATTTTTTGACTAGTTGTGTTTCACTACATCTATTTGTTAAGCCACTATCAATTTGTAACCCCTTCCTTGCTTAAGGGTTGTACATCTCTTTCAACCATATTCCCTTCAAACCACACCCTTTTCATCACCTATTTATCTCACCATACCAACAAGTGCAAAATGTAGTATACCTTCTTGAAATAAATAAATCTTATTCTAAGTCACAATTTCCTTTATTAATCTCAACTACAAACTGCACTATATACTCTTTTACATTAATATGTCTCCTACAAAATCAATCACAATAGTGATATGATAAGTTTAGTTGTTAATGTACAAATAAATTCTAAATACTGCATTCCACTAATTAAATATTACCATATATCCACTCAGAGAAGAAATTGAAAAGCATATTATTAGAGGAAAATTTTCCATGAACTCATCTATCCGTTGAACTTGGTAAATAAGATTTCTCAAAATGATTTATTTACACAAAACAATTATGCTCAAAGCTAAAATTATTTGATTTTTTAAATTCAAAAAAATTCATCACTAACTCAAATGTATCACTAAAATATTCATTCCAAATATACAACTAAAATATTCACAAACATTTTTAACTTCACAACATATCTACAATTCAAATGAATACTACTTTACATTCAAAAAGTTGTAGAGCATTATTCTTAAATTTAAAAATACTTAAAAGTCTTGAACAAAAGCTATATATGAAGACATTGATCTTTGAATTTATCTCACAACCACAACCATCTATAAGGGGAAATCCTTGGATTCAAAGAAGGCATGCTCTAAGGGGAATAATAAAAGATCTTCAATGACAATTTGAAAGGAAAGCTAAACCACAACTATAACAAGAAATATTTTGTAGCAAAAACTAGGTGATATGGTTGAGACAAATATCACAGACACAAAATTTTTCATGACAAGTATCCTTAGCATTGAGAAATATCAATTTTAATCAAATTCACATTTATAAATTAATATGGAGAAATTTTAGAGAGAAAAGAAGCAGCTAGGGTGAGCTATCCTTCTAGTTTGAAGATATTGTCATATAACCCTTGAGGGATATAATGTTATATGTCAATAAGATCTATTAACATATTCATCCCTAGTAACAAAGAAGAAAATAAGAACCTATACAAATTCATATTTAATACAGTGTCTTAAAAACCTTAAATGGTAATTTTACTTAACTAAGTATACAATTCCATATATCAATGAGGTTTGTTAACATATTTAACCCATTGTAACAAAGAATCAAAATAAAATACTATGAAAATTAGTATTTAATGAGGTCTAATGCCATATATCAATGAGGTTGCTTAACATATTTCACCCATGGTAACAAAGAATCAAGATAAAATCCTATCTAAATTAGTATTCAATGAGGTCTATTATCATATTTGGTAATTAAGGTTCAGAGTAAGTACTTGTGCAAATCAATAGCTATAGATAAAGTTCAAAAAGTAATATGTATGTGACATAGAAAAAGTAAAATCCCAAATCCTAAAGAGTTTCAAAACATATTGCCTCCATAAGATTAGTATCAACATTTGGCATTAGATGAAGGAGTATAGAAAAAAAAAAAATATTCAATATCTATCTATATATATATATATATATATATATATATATATATATAGATATAGTTTAGATAACCTAGCATAAAGATGCTAATCAATATTCAATAAGCAATTCCAATGATAGTTCTACATAAGATGGGATAGAATGCCACATATCAATGAGATGTCTTAACATGTTCACTATGCAAATTAGTATCTAAAGATGAAATTCACAAGGTAATTTGTAAGCTGGAAAGGGAAAATGGCAAAGCCTAAACAGTTTCAGGACATATTTCCTCCATGCTTTCTCATATACTCTTAGTGTCAACACTTCAAAGCTATCAAGGAATGAAGAACATTTACAACATCCAATTTGTATCTCAATAATTCAAATGTCATGGAGTGAGGTTTCCTACCAATGTTTTTGGCTAAGTAATCTGGGATAATATCTACAAATGCAAATATGGATTTTAAGAGAATCTTCCAATTTTCTATCTGTCTCTATGATTTTGAAATTAGAGATCATATTTTCATTTCTAATTTAACATATAATAGATATATGACATTGCATTAGCTCCTATTCCTTATACAAATTAAAATTAAATTGAATGCAATAAAGAGAGAAAACCAAATTGAGAGACATAAACTACAAATCCTGAAAAAAATGCTAGAAGTGTAAACTATGAATCTATAAATCTACATTTCTGATTGCAATTGCATATGTGATTTCCCACAATAGGTTGCAATTGCATATGTAATTTCCATATATAATTTCCACATGCTGAGTAGAGTGGTGTCCTGTAGAAATATAAAAAACTTTAACCTAAATATTTCCATGAAAAACCCTCATTCATAAAATCGTTAAAATAATATAATGGTGAACTTTCATAAACAATTACTGTGGTAAAGTAACAGTAAAATAATAAAGCATATATTATCACAAATTGTTTGCCAGACCATCATTATATCATTCCCAGAGCAAGCTGGTCATAAACCAAGCGTGAGAGGGCCGACTCTATACCTGCCATTGCATTTAATGCAATAGTAATCAATCCTGTAACAATTTCGGCTGTCCGTTTCGTATTCGAATCTCCGGAAGTAGGTGGGATGGATATGTAATTCCATATCAACATGCTGAGTAGAGTGGTGTCCTGTAGAAATATAAAAACTTTAACCTAAATATTTCCATGGAAAAACCTATTCATAACATCCTTAAAATAATATAATTGTGAACTTTCATAAACAATTACTGTGGTAAAGTAACAGTAAAATAATAAAGCATATCTCATAACAAATTGTTTGCCAGACGATCATTATATCTTTCCCAGAGCAAGCTGATTATAAACTAAGCGTGAGAGGGCCGACTCTATACCTGCCATTGCATATCAAACCTGTAACAATTTCGGCTGTCCGTTTCGTATTCGAATCTCCAGAAGTAGGTGGGCCCATATCCATCTCCTGCCGCGGATGACCATCGCTCAATACATTGTAGGTTCCCACTACACTTGTTCATTCCTCCACCGTTTCCCTATCTGAAACCAGCAAATCATTGACGCAGTGGAATGGCTGCCTCCCTGCGGAATGTTGCAGTAGTGTATAACGCGACTTTTTGAAAGTTTTTCTGGTGGATTTTTATGGTCAAAATCCGGCAGCAATTCATTGGAATCTCATGTTTGATAGCTAGTTTACTGGCGCTGAATCCAAATATGCAATTAAAAAACCATTTTAACTACTAAAAATCAAGATTTAATTTCATTTCTTCGGCAGGATTCCGGAATCTCCAAAAAGTAGCATTATAGACAACTCCCTTTATGTTTGCCCTGGCCGGAATTTCACTTGGACTTTATGTTTGTCATCGATCCCGGGGATGCCAAGGTGTTTGGTCTCTCGGCTGCTCGATTCAACTGTTGGAATTTAATTCCAACTGCAAACAATTAATACAGAACCGAAATCTGATCTTCAGCAGCCATTTCAGATTGTTCAGTGCCGCAAAAGTCCACTAATATTTTGAGCATTAACTTCAAAATTAAATCCACTGCAGACAACCCACTTGTTTTTGCTCAAAAGGCATCACCGCCTTGCATCACCGCCTTCTGCAATAAATACAGAGATAAAGATCAGCAGATTTTTGTTTAGTTTATAGTTTAATTCAGATCTTTATTTTTTCCTATAAATGTAAACGAACAGCAGTTCTGTTAAAAAAAAAAATCAGACAGTGCAAAAGATTTCTGAACAACAGTTCTGTTTTCTGTCTGAGTTTTAAAACAGCAGTTCTGGTTCTATACTTTGAGCGTAGGTTAGAAGAACAGTTTGTGTCTCTTCTGTAAATGCACAGCAAGTGCTGAACCTGCGATTTTCTGAGATAGAAAATCGATTTCTGGAACTGAAGCGTTCCTCTTTTGTAACAGCTAAGTTTTCTGTATCAGTTTTGTTTACAATTTATAAATTCAAGCTTACTGTTTTGCTGATGTTCAGTTGCTGTTACAGCAAGTGTTAAAACCACTTTGATTTTACTGTGTAAATCTCTAAGTAATTTTGACGCCCATAAAATGACTTGGCGTCAAAATCGTGTTACTGAAACACCGTAAGTCAAAAATAGTTTTGCGTCAAAAATCGCGTTGCTGCAACACCACGAGCAACGTTGCTGCAACACGAGTTACAGCAACACAGTTTTCTGTTTTTTCTGTGTTTACAGAAACAGAGTGTTATTTCCTGTTGCTGCAACACCGATCCC
This sequence comes from Pinus taeda, assembly GCA_000404065.3. Classification (NCBI taxonomy): domain Eukaryota; kingdom Viridiplantae; phylum Streptophyta; class Pinopsida; order Pinales; family Pinaceae; genus Pinus; species Pinus taeda. Next base: position 32,101 of record APFE031162896.1, on the reverse strand, counting down.
TGTTGCTGCAACACCAAGTCCAGAGAACGAAATTTTCAGTTTTTTGTGCTGAAACAGAGCAGTTTGGTATTGTCTGTTTGTTTAGGAATTTAGCAGAAAATTCCATCATATCAGAGAGTTGTTCTGGGATGCTTTGTGTTATGGAATTCACCATTAAAAATTCCAACATGGTATCAGAGCTAGTCTAGGCACTCAGTGAGTCAAAAATAGAGTTTTGTTTTTCACTGTAGGAGCTGTAAGAAGTTCAGTGAGCAGATTTTTTCCAGCAGAGAAATTTTTTGCCCGTTTTTAATTTGACAGTCAGCATCTTTTTCTTTTAAGATGGCAGATGCTGGAACAGGTCTGACAAATTCCCAACTGCCACAGTTCAATGGGAAAAATCACAATGATTGGTCCATAAAGATGAAAGCATTGTTTGCTTCTCAAGGAATATGGGAGCTGGTTGAAACTGGCTATACTGAACCTGCAGATGCAACAGAACTGGCTGCTTTGACAGCAGCAGAAAGAGACCAGCTGAAGAGTGACAAGAAGAAGGATGCCAAAGCCCTCTTTTTCCTCTTCCAATCAGTACATGAAAGTATATTTCCACGGATTGCAGCAGCAACAAAGTCCAAAGAAGCGTGGGATACTCTCAAAACTGCCTATCAAGGCATGGAGAAGGTGAAGACTGCAAAGTTGCAGATGTTGAGGAGAGACTTTGAAACACTCAGCATGAAGGAATCTGATACAATAGATTCATTCTTCACTCAGGTTATTGGGTTGATAACCCAGATTAGATCTCATGGTGAAATCCTTGAAGAAAGAAGGATCGTAGAGAAAATCTTGAGATGTTTACCCTCAAGGTTTGAAGCTATTGTAGTAGCAATAGAAGAAACAAAAGATCTCTCACAGTTCACGGTAGATGAACTGAGTGCTTCTCTTATGTCTCATGAACACAGACTAGTAGAGGAACAGATTCCTCTTTTGAGCAAGCATTCAAGACTCATATGTCTTTTAGCCAAGGAAAAGGTCGAGGTAGAGTAAATAACAGAGGTTGTGGAAGAAGCCAAAACAGAGGCAGATATTATCCTGCAAGCACAAGCGGAAGGAGTTGCAATCAGAACCAAGATGAAGGTTCAAGCAAACAGCAAGCTCATGGACAAAGGTATGACAAATCCCAAGTCCAATGTCATTATTGTAAGAAATATGGGCACTATGCCAATGAATGTAGGAAAAAACAAAATGACATGAATAGTAGGCAGAATGTTAATTTTTCAAATGAAGAAGATAAGAACTAAAGAATGTGTTGTTAACATGTAATATTGCTCAAGACAAACAAGAATATTTTTGGTTCTTAGACTCAGGTTTTAGTAATCACATGACTGGAAATATTGCAATGTTTGCCAATCTGGATGAAGATGTGAAATCTGAGGTAACAACAGGGGCTGATAGTAAGATATTTGTCAAGGGTAAGGGCAGCGTCAGTATCCGAGCAAGAAATGGAGAACAGATGTTTGTGCCAGATGTATACTTTGTACCTGGCCTGAAATGTAATCTTTTGAGCATTGGGTAGCTCATTGACAAAGGTTACAACGTGTTCTTCAAAGCTGATACGTGTACAATCAGAGACATACCTCCAAGCAAGAAGATCATTACACAGGTGTAGATGACCAGCAATAGAATGTTTCCTCTCAAACTCAGGGCAGATTTGAAGGAAGGAAGAACTATTGCAGCTGTAACACAAGAAGTCTTTCAGGAATAAGTGAAAGATGAGAATTGGTTGTGGCACTTGAGATTTGGACATCTCAATTTCGGAGGCCTGAATTTGTTGCACAGAAAGGGAATGGTAAGAGGATTGCCATTGATTGAGAAACCGGACAGCCTTTGTGAAGGCTACATATTGGGCAAGCAACACAAAGAAAACTTTCCAGCAGGAAAGAGTATAAGGGCAAAAGCACCCTTGGAAATTGTCCACTCTGATGTGTGTGGACCGATGCAAGTACCATCACTTGGCGGAAATAGGTATGTTTTAACTTTCATTGATGATTACACTAGAAAGACATGGGTGTATATGCTGAAACAGAAGAGTGAAGTGTTTGAGAAATTCCACCACTTCAAAACTCTTGTTGAGAAGCAGTGTGGGCATTATATCAAAGTGCTCAAAACAGATAGAGGAGGAGAATACATCTCCCAAGACTTTCTGCGTTTTTGCAGAGAGAATGGCATACAAAAGCAGTTTACCGCAAGGTATACACCTCAGCAAAACAGTGTTGCCGAAAGAAAGAATAGGACCATTCTTGACATGGTTAGAAGTATGCTGAAGGCAAAACACTTGCCTCATGAATATTGGGTAGAAGCTGTCACTTGCGCAGTTTATATCTTGAATAGATGCCCAACTAAAGCTGTCATGAACAAAATACCAGAAGAAGCATGGAGTGGTCAAAAACAAACTGTCACTCACATGAGAGTATTCGGTTGTGTGGCTTATGCACATGTACCGGATCAGCTAAGGAAAAAGCTTGATAGTAAGGGGGAGAAGTGTGTATTTATTGGCTATTGTGATGAGTCAAAAGCATACAAACTCTATAATCCATCCACTAAGAAATTGATTGTAAGCAGGGATGTGCAGTTCATTGAAGATGAAGCTTGGGATGGAAGCTTGGAAAGAAAAGTGAATGTGAAGACAATTGTGTCTCATGAAGAAGAAAAAGAAGGGACAACAACAAATAATCCTTCCTTGGTGGTTCCTCCTCCACCACAGCAAATTCAGCAAACCACACCACAAGCTGGAATTCAAACAACCTTAAGAAGTCAAGGCAATGCTTCTTCAAGCACACCACAGGGATCTGAAATACCCTCAAGTTCGGATGGAACTCCAAGCACACCAAGAAGACCAAGATTCCGAAATCTGAATGAGATTTATGAACAAGGAGAGGTAAGTACCAATACCTGTCTGAATTCATTATTCTCTTTATATTTTCATGTTGATGACCCAGTGCATTTTGAAGATGCTGTAAATGAAGATAAATGGATTGAAGCAATGAATGAAGTAATTGGTGCAATTGAAAAAAGTAAAACATGGGAGTTAGTGGAACTCCCTGAAGGAAAAGATGCCATTGGAGTTAAGTGGGTCTATAAGACCAAAAGCAATGCTGAAGGCAAGATTGACAGGCACAAAGCAAGACTTGTTGTGAAAGGCTACAAGCAGCAACAAGGCAGAGACTATGATGAAACCTTTGCACCAATAGCAAGGATGGAAACAGTCAGAACAATGTTGTCTATTGCAGCACAACACAAATGGAAGATTTATCAGATGGATGTTAAATCTACATTCCTGAATGGAGTGTTGAAAGAAGAGGTTTATGTTGAACAACCTCCAGGTTATGAAGTTGATGGCCAAGAGCATAAAGTTTGCAAACTGAAGAAAGCTCTTTGTGGGCTGAAGCAAGCTCCAAGAGCATGGTACAGCAGAATAGATGCTTATCTGATTGAGAATGGGTTTGATAAGTGTGATGGTGAACACACACTCTACATAAAGGAGAATGACGGTAAGATTATTATTGTTGTTTTATATGTAGATGATCTGATTTTTACTAGCAATGATGCTTCACTCATTGCCGATTTTAAAGCAGTCATGAAAAGTGAATTTGAAATGACTGACTTAGGCTTCTTAAGATATTTTATTGGAATTGAAGTAGACCAAAGTGAAAATGGTGTTTTCATTTCTCAAGATAAATATGTAGAAGCTGTGTTGAAGAGATTTAACATGCAGAACAGCAAGGCAGCTGTAACTCCAACTGTAGTGGGGATGAAATTGACCAAAGAAGACATCAGCAAGGATTTTGATCCAAAATTGTACAAGAGCATACTTGGTAGCCTTACGTACTTGACTACAACTAGGCCGGACATTATGCACGCTGTGAGCTTAATCTCCAGATTTATGGAAAGAATGAAAGAGTCTCATTGGAAGGTAGCCAAGAGGATTCTAAGTTATGTAAATGGAACGAAGGGGTTTGGTATTTTATACACCTCTTCTGAAAGTTTCATGTTGACAGGTTACACGGACAGTGATTGGGCTAGAAGTGTTGATGATAGGAAAAGCACATCAGGATATGTGTTTCATATGGGATCGGGAGCCATCTCATGGGCTTCCAAGAAGCAACCAGTTGTGGCTTTATCAACAGCAGAGGCAGAGTACGTGGCAGCAACAGCAGCAGCTTGCCAAGCAGTGTGGCTGAGAAGAGTTCTCAGAGATTTGTGTCATGAACAGGAAAATGGCACAACCATTTACTGTGACAATAGCTCAGCAATAGCTTTGTCTAAAAACTCTGTTTTTCACAAAAGAACAAAGCACATAAATACTAAATTTCACTTTATACGTGAATTGGTTAACAATGGTGAAGTTGTTTTGCAGCACTGCAGAACAGAGGATCAGCTGGCTGACATCTTGACAAAACCATTGCCAAAGAAAGGTTTTGATCATTTCAGAAAATGCTTGGGTATGCAGCAGTTGAAATTAAGGGGGAGTGTTGGAATTTAATTCCAACTGCAAACAATTAATACAGAACCGAAATCTGATCTTCAGCAGCCATTTCAGATTGTTCGGTGCCGCAAAAGTCCACTGATATTTTGAGCATTAACTTCAAAATTAAATCCCCTGCAGACAACCCACTTGTTTTTGCTGAAAAGGCATCACCGCCTTGCATCACCGCCTTCTGCAATAAATACAAAGATAAAGATCAACAGATTTTTGTTTAGTTTATAGTTTAATTCAGATCTTTATTTTTTCCTATAAATGTAAACGAACAGCAGTTCTGTTAAAAAAAAAAAAATCAGACAGTGCAAAAGATTTCTGAACAGCAGTTCTGTTTTCTGTCTGAGTTTTAGAACAGCAGTTCTGGTTTTATACTTTGAGCGTAGGTTAGAAGAACAGTTTGTGTCTCTTCTGTAAATGCACAGCAAGTGCTGAACTTGCGATTTTCTGAGATAGAAAATCGATTTCTGGAACTGAAGCATTCCTCTTTTGTAACAACTAAGTTTTCTGTATCAGTTTTGTTTACAGTTTATAAATTCAAGCTTACTGTTTTGCTGATGTTCAGTTGCTGTTACAGCAAGTGTTAAAACCACTTTGATTTTACTGTGTAAATCTCTAAGTAATTTTGACGCCCATAAAATGACTTAGCGTCAAAATCGTGTTGCCGAAACACCGTAAGTCAAAAATAGTTTTGCGTCAAAAATCGCGTTGCTGCAACACCACGAGCAGCGTTGCTGCAACACGAATTACAACAACACAGTTTTCTGTTTTTTCTGTGTTTACAGAAACAGAGTGTTATTTCCTGTTGCTGCAACACCGATTCCTGTTGCTGCAACACCAAGTCCAGAGAACGAAATTTTCAGTTTTTGTGCTGAAACAGAGCAGTTTGGTATTGTCTGTTTGTTTAGGAATTTAGCAGAAAATTCCATCATATCAGAGAGTTGTTCTGGGATGTTTTGTGTTATGGAATTCACCATTAAAATTCCAACAAGGATGTATTTTCTACGTGTCTTTCTTCTGAGGGGCTGGCTGCATGCTCTTCCCACCACAGACACGTCTTTCTCTGCGCCTCTATGATTTCCCATCCTTTTATATATTTGACGTTCATTCTAGGCTACAGTTTTTTCTTCCTGCGCTCTAGCGCAGGGTCATCTTTCTCTTCCTTTTCTCATATGTTTCAAGCATTATATCCCTCTGTGTTTTGTCTCATGGTGTCTTTCTTTTTTCCGTGGAGCTCTGGATCTGACGTTTCATGCTATTGGTGGGCGAGACCCCTATCTTCCTCGGACGCGTCGGTCTGCTTTCCGCGGTAACACAGGTCAGGTTTTTTCTCGTCTCTCGCTCTCTGTTATGGGTCTCCTTTAGGTTATATGGCTAAATTATTTTCTTCTGCTTTCCATGATTTATTGTCTCTCTGAGATGGTATATTTTGCTCCGGTCTGGCCATCTCAACAATGTCTCAAGATAGCACAGTGGTATGTTACAGTTCACGCTTTCTGTAGGTTTCTATATATCCTATACATGATGATCCTGGCGTTCATTTTTGCATTTTTAGTTGGATGGTTTTTCTCATGAATGGAAGGCCATCTTTATTCTGGATTGGGGATAGCTTTAGTTCTAACTCCTGCATTTTTTATCTTTCAAGCTTAAACATAATTTTGATTCTTGGGGAAGTTGGGAAATTATGTGGCCTTCCTTTATAAACAAGATAAAATCTCTTGTCTATGTTTATAGTCCATGGTCTGATATTCGAATCAGGATTGGAAGCTGGTGGTACATCCTCCATGTTTACTGCTGCTGCATAGATTGTCAAGGCCAGTCCTCGGAATAGATTTTTTTTGGCTCAGTCTTTTCTTCTCGGATTTTCGCCGGATTATCTTTCTGGCTCTCCTCTCTCTATTTTGAATTACTTCAGGCGGTGCTCAGTGCATTTATCTCCCTGGCTACTCTGCTGTAATATGGCTTCATGAATTCCGCCACTTTTTATGTTTCTATATCCTTTCTTTGCTCAAAGTCAATATGGCGGCGCCTATATCTTTATATCTGACTTTTCACATCAGGTGAATCTGCCAAATTGAGCCTCGTTTTTGGCTCTTTTGTCCTTTGTTTTAGTCAGCCTCAAGGTATATTGCCTTTTGTGATCAGGTTATAATATTCTATAGTTTTCCGTATCCCCCCCTCTGAGCATTATCTGGAAAAGGCTTCCATCCGGTCTATTTCTTACCCATTTCCTGTCAGAGGTTTCCTTCTATCCAGGCATCTTATGCCTGACAAAATTTTCCGTGGGATTCGATTTCTCGTCCGGTTTGCAATCTAGGCCCTTCTACTCTGACGGAAGGTTTTATCTCAGTAATTATGATGGATGACTCTGATTTGCCTACCACCCTGGCTTTTATTAAGGCTGCCATGGAGGCCGAAAAGGCCCATGAATCACCCTCTAGCTGGCATGCAACGGTGGACTCCATGCTTCCAAAATCTCCCCGTATTGGCAATGCAAATGGGGCCCATCAGGAATCCGAGCTGTCTCCATCCTATAATACAAAGGGACTTTATATATCGGGCTCCACTCATGCATCAAAGAAGCCCAATAAAAAAGTCGCGCTCCCTGTGAAAATCGGTCCTCCTCCAAAAGCTATATCTGTAAACAGTGATGTCCTGTCGGAGCGTATCGACAACCTTCAAAAACTGGCTTTAATTGGGAAATGGCATTTCCCGCAAATGGAGGAAGTCGAAATGAGGAAATGGCTCGCAGATAAATGGATCCCAATCATTGGATATATTCCGGTCATTTCGCGCCTCATGAAAGAATGGTTTTCCTTTCATTTCCTTAAAGCATCCGATGTGGATATTATTCTTAATAGGCCATGGGTTTGTGGCAGAAGCTTCCTTTCTCTATCGAGATAGTACTTGGGTTTTGATCCCCTGAAGAACACGCCATCGAACTGTATGATCTGGGTTAAGCTACCAAATTTACCTCTTGAACTATGGTCGTCAACAACACTTTCTGAGATAGGGAACTCGATTGGAAAGTTTATCTATGTCGACCCATGGTGCAGAGGGGAAAGGTATAAAAGGATCGCATGGATCTTAATTGAGAAGCAATATAAGGGGAGCTACCCGGAATATATCGAGATTTCCTGGGATGGGATCAAAATTAATGAGGCTTGATTTCTGGGGAATTCCTTTTCGATGTTCTCGGTGTCACAGAACTCGGCATCTCATAAACAACTATTGCTTTCATAACATCCGCAGATCAAAAAAGAATATTTTTTCTGGTAAGGGAAGGTTGCCTCTGGAATCCCCGCCGGAAAACGTGAATTATATAGAAAGTCTCTCAAAAAGTCCGGATGGGATTCCGTCCCATCCTGGATCTCCAGGATGTGTTAAATCCTCTCCCTCTTTTGATCCGGTTTTCGGCTCTCCTATTCCTGAGCCCCATGAGGAGAATGTTGTACCATCCCCTCCGTCAATGAGTCAGGGGGTCTTTACGGTCGGTTCCCACACTATTCACATATCTTCTTCATCTCCATCCCCGGCTCACCTTTCGCCTAGCCTGGGAATCTCTCGAAAGGGAAGGAACCAATCCCCTCTCCCACACCTTTTAACTCTCCTGCGGTTTCTCCTATAAACAACACTGACAATGATCTTGATCTTTTCTTGCAAAGAAACCCTCTTGAACTTGAGCCACTAACTATTCATAAACCCTCCTTTCCTTCCATCAGCCCCAAATCCGCAAAGAATATCACTGTAAGGAAAAAGCAAAAGGGTGGCACTAGACATTTCAGAGGCAGATCAATTGTTTCTGATTTTGGTATTACGAATCTGTCCCTAGTTGAAGTACCTATAATGGAATCTGAAGCATCTCGACCTCTTAGAGCAAGCGCGGTCGGTGAATCTTCAAAATGACTCTCCTAATTTCAATGAACATCCGGGGTTTGGGTGCTCCCCCAAAATTCACAGCACTCAAACATTTCTTCCAATCGGCTAAGCCAAAAATCATTTTTGTTCAGGAAACAATGCATTCAAGCAGGGCGGCTATTGAGTACTTCAGAAGGATGTTCCCGTCATGGTTCATGGTAGCCATCGGGGCAAATGGATCTTCGGGGGGTTTAGCAATTATGTGGGATCCTGTCTGGGTCAAAGCAAAAGCCTATAAATGCTGCGTTGGGATTTTTATTTCGACCTCCATGAGAGGGAGTGCATATATGATAAACCTTTTGAATATCTATGGCCCGTGTAAAAATAGGCTTCCATTTTGGGAAAAGCTTCTTGCTTCAGATATTCTTGAATTAGAATCATTGATTATTGCGGGAGATTTAAATGTGACTCTGAGCGCTGATGAATGTTGGGGATCTTGCAGGAAAAATGATAAAATGGCAGACAGGCTAAGAATGGAATTTCTTAGAAGGAACCTTGTGGACGTTGTCCTGGAACAAATGTCCCTGACATGGGACAATGGGAGGTTCGGTCAAGCCTATATTGCAAAAAGAATCAACCGGTTTATCATCAATGCCAGCATCATTGATAAATGGGGCACACCCATTTCTCATATTGCAAATGAATTTTCCTCTGATCATAAGCCAATTCATCTTGAATGGAGGGGCATGGAATACAAGAAGGAGTACTCTTTCAAATTCAATAGAGTCTACCTGAATGATTCTTCTTTCACTGAAACTATCTCCAAAAAATGGGCGGACTTGCAAGCATCCAGCATGGCTTTTCTTACCACTTTTCGGGAAAAACTCCACGCCCTGAGAGCAACTGCAAAGGAGTGGCAGATTTGGAAATCAAAAAAGAAAAAACGGGAGCTCTCTTCCATTCAAAATGAATTGGAATCGCTTATATCATCTTCCTCCTTTGGAAACATGCCATTTGAAACAAAGAATCAAATCAGGGAGCTGAACAAAAGGAAACAAGAACTGCTGCTAAAGGAGGAGATATCGTGGAGGTTAAAAAGCAGAGCACTTTGCAAATGCCAGAAGAAGGAAGAATTCTATTTGGAAGATCTGAGATGGCAAGGGAGATCTCCTCCTGTCACAGGATGATATAGCGGCGGAAGCATCTAGTTTTTTCCAAAATCAATACAAAAGGCGTCAAAGCAGCATTTCTGATATGTTATGGGCGGCGGACTTGGTCCCTGAAATGTTTGATGAAAACGCATATGAAAATTTCATTAAGCCAGTCTCAGAGGAGGAGCTACTTTCTGCTATAAAATCCTTTAAAAAGGATAGAAGTCCGGGCCCTGATGGCTGGCCCATCGAATTTTTCATACATTTTTATGACATGTTTAAATCGGATCTATTGCGTATGGTGGAAGCATCCCGTATATTGGGGAACATTCATAGCGCATTATCCTCAACGTTCATCGCCTTGATCCCCAAGAAGCAAGGATCCGGATCTTTCCAGGATTATAGACCTATTGCATTATGCAACACATTATTCAAGATTATTTCCAAGATCGTTACGGAAAGGTTAAAGCCCTCTCTCAATATTTTTATTTCCAGGGATCAGCATGCTTTTTTAAAGGACCGAAATATCTGGGACGCAGTTATAATGACACAAGAGTGCTTATTCTCCATGGCGTCAAATAATACGGAGGCGGCAATCTTCAAGATTGATCTAAAAAAGGCCTACAACTGTGTGGACTGGGGCTTTCTCAGAATATTGCTGGCGAAAATTGGTCTCAGATCAAAAGGCATCGAATGGGTTATGGCATGCGTAGAAAATGTCCACTATTATGTAATCATAAATGGAATCCCATCCTCTTTTTTCAATGCCAAGAGAGGTCTCCACCAGGGCTTCCCTCTCTCTCCTCTGTTGTTCATTTTAGTTATGAATACCCTCAGTTTGCAGATAAACAAGGTTGTCGCGAATAGGCAATGCAGACTGATCAAAATTTGTAAAGATATTTACCTATCCCATAACCTGTTTGTTGACGACATTCTTATCTTCACTATGATATGCAAACCATCCTGGATCTGCATAAACAACATTTTACAAAAATTTCAATCGGCATCAGGGATCCTCATTAATAAGGATAAATCAAAATTGTTTCATAATAACTCAAACGTTGAACTCATTTTATTGATAGCAACCTTGCTTGGTATTGGTCAAGACTCAATAAGAAGTGGCATAAAATACCTCGGCTTCAATTTGAAGGCTAAAGGTTATCATAAACAGGATTGGTCATGGCTCATTGATTATTTCTATAGCAGAATATCTGGATGGGAATGGAGGTGTCTCTCACTTGCTGGAAGATTCATTTTGGTTCAGGCTGTTCTGTCCCAATTGGCAGTCTATTGGGCCCATCTATATCTTCTACCTGTCTCCATCATTAAAAAAATGTGCTCTCTGTCCACAAACTTCTTATGGGGAGGGAAATCCAATCAGTCAAAAATACATTTGGCCAAGATGGATGACATTTCTAGATCTCGGAAAGAGGGTGGCTGGGGCCTTTTAAACTTGAGAACTTTCGGGAATGCTCTTTTCTGCAAAACTCTTCATAGAGGGATTTTTGGAAACGGTCTGTGGAGCAGGCTCATCAATAGGAAATATTTAAAAGGTAAAGGAATAGTATATTGGTACAGAAGGAACTCCTTGGGAAAAAGGAAAGGTTCTGCCATTTGGTTGAGCTTCAGGAAACTTCAACCTTTCTTCTTGGCGAACCTGCGATGGAAAATCTTCTCGGGAGCCAACATCCATATCGGTTTTGACCTCATCATAAACGGCCCGGTTTCCTCTTTTCCTTCTCCTTTGGTCCATTTTTTCCATGCAAAAGGTATTTTTACTTTGGATAAGGTGATCAAATCATGGTCACACTCCTCACCTGTCTGGAATGATGGATCGGACCTCCACCTGCCTCCCTCCCTTATTCCTCTTTGGTTTTCTACTATTCAGTCCCTTTCGAACATGGCAATTCACCGCTCAGGAACAAAAGATGTTTTGGTGTGGGCCCTCCCTTGTAAGCCTTTACCTATCAGTGTCAAACATATTTATGCTTCTTTATCTACGCAATCTGCATCTTCCTCCCTCATTGTTTTCCCGATGCCTCTATGGGAAGTCACTTGCTCGCTAAAAATGGTCTTTTCACATGGTTAGTCTTCTGCAACAGGAACCTCACATGGGAAGTGCTTCAGCGAAAGAGATGGCTGGGCCCGGGGCGCTGTTCCATGTGTCAAAAGGATTCCGAAATGAATCTTCACATGTTTTTTCAATGTCCAATCTCCATGTACATCTGGTATGATCTCTCCATTTCCTATGGTTTTCCTTACCTCTCATTTTCTTCTGTACATGATGGAATCAGGTGGTGGAGTGGACAGGCTGTGTCTCGGCGTTCCCTTTTTGTCCATGCATGCTAGCTCATATGGAAGTGGAGAAATGCTTCCATCTTTCAAAATACCAGAATGCCCGTGTCTGCTCTCTTGCGCTATATTAAAGCATATCATGATATCTCGGACTAATGGCTCCTCTGATAGTTCAAATCATTGCTCATCAAGACATCATGGTTTTATTTTATGTTAATATCCCATAAATTTGTCTCTTACGGGGGTCTGGCCCTGTATGTTTATTTCTGTGGTATATTGTTTATTTTGAAAGTTATGGAGCTATGCTGAACAATGGGGTCTAAGGGAATGGGCTTCTTTTGTCCCACCTATCACCTGGCCTGTATGAATCTTTTTATGTATCATGCCCATATGTATCTACCATATGTATCTGCTTTATATTACCTTAATATAGAAAATCTTGATTTTTCTTCTGAAAAAAAAAATTAGAAATTCTCAAACCCCCATTTTCGAGACAATTCAATTAATATTACGTACATTAAATGACGGTCTCAAATATTAGCATAAATTAAATGACTGAAAAACTAAATGGCACATAATTATTTTTATTTTCATTATTAAATGGCTGTGCAGTTTTATCCATTTCCAATCAAATTCCATAAAAAATCAAAAGAGAACCCCATATAGACACCTGGTTAGACTATTGGATATCAAATGAAAGGATGTCATGCCTGTTGGGAATAATGATTAATTACTTATGTAAAATGCTAACAAAGTAGCCAGCAGATTTTGTGTTCACTGCAAAATTAAAGCAGCAGATTGTTAGGGTGGTCATTCCTTGAAAGTACTGTAAATTCGCTGTAATGTGAGTAGATTTGTTTTAGAGTTGATTTTAGTAATAGTTTTACTATATAAGAATGTAGTTAATAGTTGAATGAATATATGAGATTCACAACATTTTTAGCTCACACAGTCACTGTGTTTTTTAATTGTTTTATCTTTTTTTTTTATATGTATTTTTCTTCATAGTACTGTTGGCTTCTCAATTGGCATAAAATGATTCATTTCATATTCTACAAGTGGTATGAGAGCACGTAAAATTGTTTTGGGTTAAAATTTTATTGTTTCATGTCGAATTCTAACTAGATGCTAGTTCCATAATTTGATGGGAACGATTATGATTATTGGTGCATTAAGATGCTAACCTTTTTGATTGGAAAATATTTGTGGGAGATTGTTGAATAAGGATATGAGGAGCGAGCTGATTGGAATGCTCTTACAGTCAATGAAAGAACAACAAGAAAGGAAACAAGGAAGAAGAATGCTCAAACTTTGTTTCACATTCAGATAGCTCTTGATAAGAGCTTATTTCCAAGAATATCAGGAGCAAAAAGTGCAAAAGCTGCCCGGGAGACTCTACAAGAAACTTACCAAGGTAGTGATCAAGTTAAGATGGTCAAGCTTCAGACATTGAAGCGAGAGTTTGATAATTTGAAGATGCAAGAAGCTGAAAGTATCAGTGACTATTGTGTGAGAGTCAAAGATGTGGTCAATAAAATGGCTACACTTGGAGAAGCTGTAAGTAATGAAGTTTTAATTAAAAAATTATTGAGATCTTTAACACATAGATGGAATCATGTTGCAATAATCATGGAAGAAAGTAAGGATTTAACAAAACTACAGTTTGATGAATTGGTTGGATCTTTGATGTCTCATGAAGAAAGATTGAAGGAAACTTTTGAAGCTGTAGAGAAAGCTTTTTCCTCTAAATTACAAATTACAAAGAATGAAGATGCAAGTAGCAGCACCACCAAAAGCCATCAAGGTCAAGGTAAATGGAAAAACCAAAATTATTCAAGAGGTAGAGGAAGAGGTGGCTCAAGTGGAAGAGGTAGTTTCAGAGGAAGAGGTAGAGGTAGATTTGATAAGAGAAATGTTCAATGCTACCATTGTAACAGGTATGGTCACTTTGAAAGAGAATGCAAATTGAAAGAAGGTAAAAATGCTAATTATGCTCAAGAAAGTGGTGCGTATCCTCGAGATCACTTATTTTTATCTTATGCCAAAGGTGAAAATACTAGTGAAGATGTTTGGTACCTAGATTCTGGATGCTCTAACCATATGACAAGGAATAAGAAGTTGTTTTCAGCAAAGGATGGAAGTTTCAAATCCAAGATCCAGCTTGGTGATGATAAGTCATTGGAGGTTTCTACCAAAGGAGCTATGGAGGTCCAAACAAAAGAAGGTATAAAGACTATTCATGATATTTATTATACTCCACAATTGAAGCATAATTTGTTGAGTGTTGGGTAGCTATGTGAGAAAAATTATAAAGTAGTCTTTGAAAATAAGACATGTACTATCTATGATAAGAATAAGGGAAATACGGTGATCACTATTGTGCCTATGACAAGAAATAGGATGTTTCCCTTGAGGTTTGATGAACATAACAACAATCTTGCTAATATGGCTTATGAGGATTCAAGTTGGTTATGGCATCTCACGTATGGGCATTTAAATTTTCAGAGTTTGAAGTTTCTAACCTCACATGCATTAGTTTCTGGTTTGCCCAAGGTAGAAGAGCATAAGGAGGTTTGTGAAGGATGTGCTAAATGAAAGCGTGCAAGGGAAAGATTTCCAAAGGGTAGTGCATGGAGAGCTCATCACCCACTTCACCTTGTTCATTCAGACATATGTGGTCGTATGCAGACTAATAGTTTGGGTAAGTCATCATATTTCATCACTTTTATTGATGATTACTCACGAAATTGTTGGGTATATTTTTTGAAGGGCAAAAGTGAAACCCTAGATACATTCAAGAAGTTCAAAGCCCTTGTAGAAAATGAGAGTGGGTGCAAAATAAAATGTTTGCGGACTGACCGTGGAGGAGAATTATGCTCAAAAGCTTTCCAGAGCTATTGTGATATGAATGGCATGAGGAGGCAGCATACTACAGCATACACACCCCAGCAGAATGGCATAGTTGAAAGAAAAAATCGTACTGTGGTTTAAATGGCAAGATGCATGCTACAAACTAAGGGATTGAGCAAGTCTTATTGGGGAGATGTAGTTGCAACAGCAGTACACATCCTCAACCGTAGCCCCACCAGTGCACTAGAAAATATGACTCCTTATGAAGCTTGGTATGGAAAAATGCCTAATGTTAATCATTTCAAAGTTTTTGGTTGTTTGGCTTATGTGCATATACCTAATCAAAATAGAGAAAAGTTAGATGCAAAGAGTGAGTTATGCATTTTTATTGGGTATAGTGAGACAAGAAAGGCTTATAGATTGTATAATCCTCTAACTAACAAGATTATTGTCTCAAGAGATGTAATTTTTGATGAAGGGGGAGTTTATGGTCATCCAAAAGGCCATGTTGAGAAGACAAAATTTGTTTTGAATGATGATATAATTGTTGATAATGATCATGAGCAGCCAACTAATGCTTATGTAACTAGTGGCTTAACTCCACCAAGGAGCCCTTCATCAATTTCTTCAGCATCAAGTTCAAGTCCAACTTCTTCTCCAAGTTCTACAAGGAAGGTAAGAATATTGAGTGATATTTATGAGAGGAGTGCAAATCAAGCACATGAAGAAATCTCAATAGGTGAGATAGTCAATTTTGCTTTATTAGCCAAGGCTGAATTTGAACCATCATGTTTTGAAGATGCATGTACTAATGAGGTTTGGATGCAAGCCATGCAAGAAGAGATGGATTCGATTCAAAGGAATGACACTTGGAAGTTGAAAGAGCTTACACATGACAAGAAAAAGATTGGCACCAAATGGGTCTATAAGACTAAATTTAATAGTGATGGGAGTGTTGAAAGACACAAAGAAAGATTAGTTGCTAAAGGATTCACACAGAACTATGGAATTGATTATGAAGAGACATTTGCGCCAGTAGCAAGACAGGAGACCATTAGAATGTTGATTTCATTAGCAGATCATAAAAAGTGGAGCATACGTCATATGAATGTGAAAAGTGCCTTCTTGAGTGGGCACTTAGAAGAGGAAGTATATGTGGAGCAGCCACAAGGTTTTGAAGTGGAAGGAAAGGAGAATAATGTCTACAAGTTGAAGAAGGCTTTGTATGGCCTCAAGCAAGCACCAAGAGCGTGGTACGCAAGCATTGATGGATACTTTCAGGAAAATGGCTTCGAGAGAAGTAAGAATGATACTACCCTTTACTACAAACAAGAAGGTATTGATATTTTAATCATAATTTTGTATGTTGATGATCTATTGTATATGGGTAGTAGTTCTAAGATGAATGATAAATTCAAACATGCTATGATGAATGGATTTGAGATGAAAGATCTAGGCATCATGAAATATTTTCTAGGAATGGAGGTTTATCAAAGTAAGGATGAGATTTTCATTTTTCAGACAAAGTATGCACAGGATATGCTAAATAAATTTGATATGCTTGATTGTCATCCATCCCCTACTCCAATTGCTCATGGAGAGGTGTTATGTAGAGATGATGGTGCTGATTTAGTTGATGAGAAAACTTATAGAAGTATTGTGGGGAGGTTGATATTTCTAACCCACACAAGGCCTCATATTATGTTAGGGTCCCACCCTAACCCCCTAATCTATGTAATGGGACCACGTCATAGTCAAGAGTCAATAAAGCCCATATTAATAATTGTAAGTGGTTAATCCTCAATTAATAAAGGAACCACAGTTAATTGCAAATGGGCCGTAGTATTAGATAGATGGTATTAGTAATACGCGGTATTGGCCCGTGGTATTACACGTAGGAGTCATATATAAATATAGAAACTCCCTGCGAGGAGCGTCGTGTCTTATTTTTGTAATCGAGCTCTTCTCTATTGGAGGTTTCCCCCTCGAAGAGGCAAGTGAACATTACTCTCTGAATAATAAAATCATTGCCATTCGGTGTTCTGGGTATCTTTTCTTCGCATATTCTGTGTTCTAGGTATCTTATCTTCGCATATTCTGTATTTGGGTATCATTTGCACGTTAAGAGCATAACAAGTGGTATCAGAGCACTTTCCAGGGCCAGTGGGATCTCCATTTAGTAGCAATTTTTTTTTGGCTGGAGACGTGTTCCGGCGTCTTTAAACCATGTGATCTGTCGTTGAGTGCATAAATATGCGAATTTGGGGAGGCATGCACGCAGGAAATACAAGAGGTGGTCAGTCTGTTGGACTCCCTTGTAACCCCTGTGGGTAACCCTTCGAGTAGTAGCGCATTAGACAGAACCGCGCACGGGCTGTCTTCCACATCCCCTCTGGGGATATCGGAAGCCCCATAGGCTCCCTGAAAACCTCGCCATAGATAAACCAATGACCATCTTGCAGCTACAGTACACCGAGAACAACACTCGGAGAGATTACTCGCCCGTACGATAGGGTAGTCGGTTGATATGGCTAAGGGTACGGTCGACCCTCCTTAGTTAGAGCCCTGAAACATTGGGCCGAGTACTACTGCCAGATCCTTATTTATATTGCGATCTGTAGCACCTAACACTCCTCAAGACCCTAGTTCCTTTTTTAATCATCATCTCTTCCAGATCCGCTTGAGCAAAGGAGTGCAGAAGCAGCAGACATCGGTCCCAACTAGTTCCGGGACGCTTATTGGTGATATATCCCATTAAAAATCAGGACGACGAGGTGAGCAGGGTGTTACCATTCAATTAATTGGGAAAAAAAAAATTTGGTGGTCCCAATTTTTCATTAGGTCAGTGTATGGTAGCAACTAGAGCTCACGCGATGGCCAATGAAAGGATGGAAAAACTGGAATAAACTGTGAACCAAATCAAAACTCAGCTTAGCAGACTAGATCTGGATAGCATGAACACAATGCTTAGAGTAATTATCCAGCTAGAGAAATTGCAGGGAAACGACAAGGAGGATTTTATGTCAAACGGCAAGGAGCAAGCCCACGAGGAGGGGTATAATGGCCATGAAGGCATTTACGGTGAATCTAGCCACTCTCCTCACGTCTCGCACACCCATCCACCACTGAGTTAGCGACCTCCTCAGTTGGATATGCATAAATTTGACGATTCTCACGCATCCGCATGGCTAGCACAAATGGACCAGTATTTCAAATTGAATCATATCCTAGATGATGCGATTAAGCTTATGTTGGGGAGCATGTACTTCGACAATGAATGGTGGCAATGGTGGGAATGGCATCAGCGTTGCAATGGATATTTTAGGAATTGGACCCAATTTACCAAAGCTCTTCGAGATCGCTTTGAACAAGAAGACTCTTATTTGGGTCATCTCACTAAGCTCAGACAGACTGGTACAGTAGAGGAATATATTAATGCTTTTGAAAGCTTAGCTTTCCGCACTAAGGGTCTCACACATTGTTGGCTAGTTGAATTGTTTATTAATCAACTGCCACATTAATTGTCAACCTGGGAAAGTCTTTTTATTCCAAAGGCCACTGCGTACTGTTTGTACTTAAATTCTAAAAGCATTGAAAGCTGTAGTATACTTAATTCCTGTAATAAGTTATCACAATGCTGAAAAGGATTAATTAAAATTACACATCTAAGAAACAAGGAAATGGATGCTCTGTTGGCAGAGGATCAGGACCCTATCCTCCAGATGAGGACGTTCAACACCTGCCCCTGGAATCAGATTGCTAACACAAACTGCACTCAGATTCACCGGTGAAAACACGCTTACACAATTTCGAAGAACTAGATAAAACAGAGTGCTAGAAAAACAGAACTTCAAGAGGTAATGCTACAAAGTCCAAAACAGAGTATCTGCAAAAGAAACTACCACACACTTACACACTTGACAACAAAGTAAATGGGTGAATCTTGTGAGGAAGGTGGGCCCAATCCCTCTCACAAGATTCCCCAGAATGCGAAGAGTAGCTTAAATACTCAGAACGTTTTTCTATTCATCCGTCAAAAATTCAGATACAGTGAAGTTCAGAATTGCTGATATGTTTACAAAAATAATGTTACAGACTCCCCTTTGACTAATGTAGATGTCTCCTCTTTATAGAGGAGACATCTATTACAATAGATTGTTACGGTTCAGCTGTTTGACCCGTTTAATCAAAGATAAGAAATACAGAGGTGCTGTTGCAACAATATAATGATATATTCTTTGTTTAGACTGTTACACAGCTAATAATTGTCTTCGTTCATCTTCCTTGGGATATGCATATTCCTCTCGCCGATTCCCCATGCTATTCTGGCTCTGAGTTCGGGTAGCTGTGTTCTTCTTGTTTTGGACAATTGCTTGATTTAACCACGTCTCAGATAATTACCGTTGTGATTCTTAGCTGGTGCCAAAATATCCGCTTTAGATAATATCTGTTGCTCACTATATCAACTGCGCAGTTGCTGCCTCTGGTGTTGCAGCAACTACGTAGTTGCTGTTTTTGGTGTTACAACAACTGTAGATTATAACTCCTGCGGCTTAAGACAATTTCTTAGTAATTCAGTTAACTTTCCAAAGATAAATACATAGGTGCTTATGAATATGCAGTGAACAATTAAACATATAGATATGCGGGAAATTACTCCATATCTTGGGATCATCAAGTCGTTGTACGATCAAAACTTATAACTTATGACTGAAAAAGGATAATATTATGATGGAATTATAAGGTCAAAATTGGTCAATTCTGGGTCCTAACATCCCCCCCAACTGAAGATATTGCATGTCCCTATGCAATGTTTTACTCTGAATCGGAGTCGGAGTACTGGGATGAACAATGTAAATTACTGAGGCAATAGCTGAAGGAGGTGACGTCGGACCTTTTTCTGAAACCACAGACAGTCTGTATCTGTCTCCATGCTACTGCCTCCTCCTTAGTAGATAACCCAAACTGACCCTTATATTGGTCCCCGGATAACCATAAAAGTGGAAATTTAAACTTGTAGCCTATCCAATTCTCAGCACAGTGTTGCATGCATTTAATATAAAAAGGTACCCTTGTAAGTGCTACTTGCAGATTTGCTGGATTGTAAGGATGATATTCTTTCCTTTCTTTGGGACAGTTTTCCCAGAAGAGATTATTTTCTCTCACGACCAAGGGCACTTTGGTTCTCAAATAGTGCTGACAGTCCTTCAGGACTATTGCCTGCAATTGTTTGAGATGATTTTTCATATCAGAATTCTTTATCAATGCTTGGTGCTGTACAATAAAAGTAGTTGCATTCTGTGGTTCAGCCCTAATCCACAGAAGACAATTTTGTTCATTATGCTGGGCTGAGACGAAGGCATTCTGCCATGTGAGCTAGTTGGCTAAGAAGGAAATAAAGGCTATCAGTTGTATATCACCAACCACAGGTAGCATATTCTTATCCCTTTCTTCAGATACTACTTCACTGTGTAGGTAAAGCTCACATAGTAGGTTTTGGTCATTATTAGGTGCCTCTACAAAAGTTTGCATGAACTGTTTTGCTGTGACCACCTGATAGGGTCTCCCTTCTCTTACAGCTTTTATCTGCAAATATGTCAGTCTCTCCCTTAAAAATGTTGCATAATTAAAAGATGGCTTCCTCATAGCCAGTATTCTTTGAAATAATCCGAACATCTGGGTCATTCTGGTTTTCAGCTCTGAGATTTCTTTATATTGAGCCCTACATTGCTCAATTGCTTCCAAATTTTTGTATGCGTGATTAAACCAGGTTCCTTTCTGTTGTTCAAATGCTTTACCCTTTGACTGCTCATACTCTTTACACCATTTTCCTTTCAAAGGCTAAAAGCTTTCTGTTTCTACACATGCATCATTAACAGAGGGAGGCTCTGTCTGTGTATAAGCATCAGTAAGAAAAATATGTTCTGCTGGAGTAGGCTGGAATACTCCCTCATCTTTTTCTTTGTTTGCATCTAGTATCTCATCCTGTTGCTGTCCTGATTCACTGTGTGTTGTGGTAACTGGGGTGGTCTGGGGTAGGTTTGTATCTTCTTTCTCCTTTGCTAATTTCTGTGTAAAAATTTCCTCCATAATAATTTGGGTGGGCCATGGTGAATCTCCTGCTTTTGTCTCTGCTATGGGACTTACTGGTTCTTGTGTTGCAGTAAGTTCTCTGATTTGATCTTTCTTTTCCAGATAGCCTGTTCGTTCTTGTGTAACAACAACTTCTTCACTGTGCACTTTCTCTTTGGAGCCTGTTGGTTCTTGTGTGACAACAGGTCCTTCCATTCTAGCAGAGGGTTTTGATATTTCTGTCTTTGCGGCAGCAGGTCTTTCCATGTCATTTGCAACAGTGGAAACATTCTCTCTTGGCTCCGCCACTACCTTGTATC
This sequence comes from Pinus taeda, assembly GCA_000404065.3. Classification (NCBI taxonomy): domain Eukaryota; kingdom Viridiplantae; phylum Streptophyta; class Pinopsida; order Pinales; family Pinaceae; genus Pinus; species Pinus taeda. Next base: position 11,042 of record APFE031162896.1, on the reverse strand, counting down.
CTGCTTGGGTATATATTTCGCCACAAGTGGCACACATATACTCCTTGTGTTCGCTTTTCTCTGCTGCCGAGGCCGCTCGTGCTAAAACATGCAGGCTGAATTCCTTTTGATATGCTTCTTTAATCCTTATTATCTCCTCCTGATAATCCTGAATCTGTAATCTTAGGAATTCAATTTCTTCTTACAAGGCAGGTATAGTGGGCTGATCTTGCGGGGCAGTAGGCTCCAGTGGAGGTAGGGGTTGCATTTCATCATCTTGGTCAATATTCCCTGTAGGTGGTTCTTGTGTATCACCTGAGGGCATGGCTGGTTCTTGTGTAACAGTCGTTCGATCCTTATTATCTTGGGTGTCGGCAGCTGGTTCTTGTGTATCAGCTACCTCAACATATGATGTCACGAAGCTATGAATGTTCTGCATTTCCACTTCCGAGGGTGAAGGGGATGGACTTTGGGGCTAGGTGGGGGTACGGATTTTTAAAGTAATAGGTGGTGAACTAGGGGGATTCGAGATTTTGGCTACTAACGATGACCGGGTTCTTCGTTTGGGTAGGAAAGCCATGAATGCGGGAATTTTCCTTTCCAAGTCAATTTCAGTGGTAGTAGCCGGAGCAGCAGGTGTTTTAGGTGAAACCCTGGTTTTTCTTCTTTTTGGTGGGGTTTCCTTTGTCTGACGCTTCTTCCTCTTAAGTAGGGAAATAGGGATATCGTCGTCAGAATCATCGGTAGAAATGTGGAGTATGGGGGTGGAAGGACTGGCCTTTTCGGGGGATGTGGTTGTTTCTGTAGCTACCTCTGCTGCTTTTTCGTTTTCAGCAGTTTGCAGGGGTGTTTGATAGGCTTGTTCGGGGATGCGTTCTTCCTGCTGAAGATTTTGCAAGGGGACTTGCTCGGGCATATCCTCTATTTGCTGAGGGGGGTCATCTTCTGGTTGGGGAATTTCAGCTTCCTGCGGGGGATGAATGGGGGGTGGCGGATTATTTAAGGCCATACCTCTATTAATGAGCAATTGGATTAACCGGTGGTGTTTTAGGGACAAAAGTGGGTGCTTCACACTAACAGCATATCGTGACATATTTTTAAGACAGCCCAATAGATAATATGGCATATTTATCAATTGACCATTTCTTAAGTGATTTAATAGCATGAAATCATGCTGGTAGATTACCTGGTAGTGCCCTTCGCATGTCAGGTATTGTTTGACAAATTCGGCAATTCTTGGCCATGGTGGAGGTAACGACCACAGTGCTACGCCTCTGCCCTTAGGTTCTATCTGCTCGCCTGGTCGTAAGAAATCCTGCTGCCCGTTGAGAATCAAATGCTTCCTGCTGAACCACCTTATACTGTTAGTTGGTAGCCCAGTGGCTTGAGCTATTACTTCCTCTGTAACTGGAATTTGAATTCCCTGCACGACAGAGAATCCCTCTCTTAAGTTGCGTGCGAATTCCAGGACTTGTTGCTCGTTAAAATCCGGAAGTCTCCTGAAATATTCTATCCAGCCTGCTTGCAAGAATATCTGGTAAATGTGTGGATAAAGTTCCAGGACTGTTGTCGAAGCTGGTTCATATGTGATAAGAGGTCCTCCCATGGTTGTTGCTCAGTAAATTACCAAGTTCAGAGCCCAGCTCCCAATTTCAGATCAGAATAAAGCGTCGCAAATGGTAGCATGCAGCAATAGGGTGACTTTTACATATTACTGGGAGAATTAAGGGTGGCGGCAGTTGGCATGGTATATCATTATTGGCTTTGCTTTGGTACTCCCCCCCTCTACATGTGAGCGATTTGATTGAAAATATAACTAATTGATGGTCCTATTAGCTTTCACCGCATTATCCATTATTTAATGTCCATTGATAAACGTGCGTACCTTGTATTTTACCTTTTTTTGATGGCTGCGTCAAAAAGTCTTATCTCGTCTTCCGCTGAGTCACAATGATTACCACGGATATGGAAGTGTGTGAATATCAGTAATTTGCAATGATAATGATGGGGATGATAGTCGGATGTCATAGTCGTCATAAGGAGCAGTATCTCTTATCGTAATTTATTACTTGGGGTTATAGTGATAACTCTCGTTTTCATGAGTGGATTTAGCCAGGAAAGAGTATCTCATGACCGGAAAACAATATTGGATTATCGAAATTGGTGTTTGATGATAGGGAATTACCGAAAAGAAAAAGTTGTGAGGATGGGAAATGTACTAGAGTGGTGGGAGTCAGGAAATGATGCTGTACTTACTGGAATGATAATTACAGAAATGGGGATGATGTTTTGGATAACGGGGGGTAGTGTTGCAGCAACGAGAAATAATGTTGCCATACAAGAAATGGTGTTGCAGCAACGAGAAATAATTTTGCAATACAAGAAATGGTGTTGGAGCAACGGGGATGGTGTTGCAGCAACGGAATGTGGTGTTGCAGAATTCCACGTTCGCGCATTAACCTCTTCGAAACTTCTTGTCTTTCGGCTTCCTCCCAAGCTGAAATCTGCAAAATACTGAAATATAATATCGTAATCCTTGACAGGATTTATTATTTTTGTTTTTTAAAGACATAATATCTAACCTAAAGAAATTGCATAAGTAATAAAAATTCAAGCGCTTTGAGGGGTAGCAAGTTCCCCTGGAAAGGAATGTTGTTTTATTGCCATGCAGGTGGTTTTAAAGTCTTCCTTGGAAACCGGCCGCTGGTATAACCGAAGTCGGTAGCCATTTACTAACAGTGGTGTTCTACTCCCATCAATTGTTAAAAGTCTGACTGTCCCGTTTGGAAAAACAGCATCCACTTCATATGGTTCTAACCACCTTGTTCTTAATTTGCCCTGAAAGTTCTCAAAACGAGAATCATAAAGTAGAGCCCAATTACCTCTCTGGAACTGCTTCTGCTTGATGGTTTTGTCATGCCATTCGCTTCTTTGCTGTTGTATCGTCATTGTTTGATGGACGGCTTCCAGTCTTTTCTCGTCCAATTCCTGCAACTGTTGCAACCTGGCTGTCTGTGCATCAGTTAAATCCAGCTTAACAACTAAGGCAGTTCTCAGGGTTTTGATTTCAAATTCTACAGGAAAAATGGCATTCTTTCCAAAGACTAACTCATAGGGTGAAAAGCCTGTTGTATTTCTCCAAGTAGTTCTATAGGCCCATAAGGCTTCAGGTAATCTCTGAAACCAGTCCTTCCTGTTCTCCTTTATCATTTTTGTCAGGATGGCTTCAATGACCTTGTTAGTACTTTCCACCTGCCCATTTGCTTGGGGGTGGTATGGTGTAGTCATTTTGTGCTTGATATGATATTTCTAGAGTGTGTTTTTGAAGCCATGGGAATTGAAAGGAGGTCCTCCATCGGTGACTAATTCTCTGGGTAATCCAAATCTAACAAAGATTTCTTCAAATAAAAATGTTAATACTGCTTCTTCATTAGCTTTAATGAGTTCTTTGGCCTCTACCCATTTAGTCATATAGTCTGTGCATACTAATATGTATATTATTTGATTAGATGGAGGATTAATAGGACCTACAAAATCTAATGCCCATTTCTCAAAAGGTTCAAGGGTTACCTGGGGATTGAGTGGCATTTCATCTCTGTGGTTAGGCTGGCCCATTCTTTGACAGCTGTCACATGCCTTCACATACTTTCTGGCATCTTTGAACAGTGATGGCCAGTAATATCCCATTCTGAGTGCCTTGTGTGTTGTTCTTTTGTCTGCAAAGTGTCCTCCACAAGGGTCATCGTGACAAGCTTTTAGTACATCATAGATCTCGTCCTCCCCAACACATCTCCAGATTTCCTGATCTATCCCTGTGTGAAACAGACATCTGCTTATCCAGCTATACCTAGCACTTTGCTGAATGATTTTCCTTTTTTCTCTGTGCGATAGGTGTGATGGTAATTTTCCTGCAACTAAGTAGTTAGCAATATCTGCATACCAAGGTGAGTGGGCAGAAACTGCAAATAAATACTCATCAGGAAAAGAATCATCTATTGGAATATTTTCATTATTTTTTAACCGAGAAAGAAAGTCAGCAACTACATTTTCCTTTCCTGGTCTATCCACAATTGTGATATCGAATTCCTGCAATAACAGTAGCCATCTAGTAACTCGAGCATTTGTAACAGATTTATTCATTAAGTATTTGATGGCCGAATGATCAGTATGCACAAAAGTAGTATAACCAGTGATGTAGTGCCTAAATTTATTAATAGCATAAATAACTGCTAGAAATTCTTTCTCAGTGACCGTGTAATTAAGTTCCGCGGGAGTCATGTTTTTACTAATGAAGTAAATGGTGTAGGGAAGACCATTTTCTTCTTGTCCCAAGACAGCTCCTATGGCAGTATCTGAAGCATCAGAGGATATGTGAAAGGGAAGTGCCCAATCAGGTCCTCTTAAAATGGGAGCTATGGACAACTGATGTTTAAGCTGATCAAATGCTTTTCCACAATTATCGGTCCACTTAAATTCAGCGTTTTTTGTTAATAACACAAACAGAGGGGAAGCTATCTTAGAGAAATATTTGATAAATCTTCTATAATACCCTGCATGTCCTAAGAAGCTTCTTACTTCTGTCTGGGTTTTGGGAATAGGGAGGGTCAAAATGACTTGTATTATTGCAGGATCGACTTGAATTCCTAGTAATGAAACATAATGGCCTAATACAATGCCTTCATTCATCATCATGTGGCATTTCTCAGTACTTAAGGCAAGGTGTGCTTCAATACACCGCTTGAGCACTTTTTCTAGATTTTGCAAAGCATCTTCAAAGGCAGTTCCATAAGGAGTGAAGTCGTCCATAAAAATCTCTAGGGAATCATTTACCATGTCAGAAAAGATGCCTATGACCACTCTCTGAAATGTCGCTGGTGCATTACATAGACCAAATGGGAGAACCTTATAAGCAAAGGTCCCCCAAGGGCTAGTAAAAGTGGTTTTATCCTGGTCCTGGGGTGCAATCCTTATTTGATTATACCCGCTGAATCCATCCAAAAAGGAAAAGAACTTTTTACCAGCTAAGCTATCTAATACCTGATCAATAAATGGTAACGGGAAATGGTCTTTTTGGGTGGCCTTATTTAGGGCTCTATAGTCTACGCATACTCGCCATTTCCCATTTTTCTTGGGTACTATTACTAGCGGAGAAACCCATTCACTATCAGATATGGGATATATAAATCCTGCATTTAACAGCTTTTGAAGCTCTTCTTTTACTATTTCTCTTAGATTGGGATTCATCCTCCTCTGGGGTTGAAAAACTGGACGGGATCCTTCTTTAATGTAAATCCGATGAGTACACAGCTCAGGGGAAATTCCTTTCATGTCTGTGTAATCCCATGCGAATGCCTCCCTGTTTTCTTTAAGTAGCTTCATTAACTGCTGCTTCTGATCATCTGTTAGATTTGGATTTATATTTAATGTCTTTCCTGGCTCGATTTCTATTTTCACACTTTTGGAAGGACTACCGGCTAATATCTGAGATGAATTTTCAGTTTCGAGATCGTTCTGGGACTCTGATTCTAGGATTGTGGTGAGGTGATTATGTATCTCTGAGCTAACCGAAGAGGGTTCAAAAATGAAGTTGCTGATTAATTCATCTTCAGTTGAGTTCTTGAGAGTTAAGGCTTGTCTGATTGTTAGAATAGGTTGAGCTTCTTCATCCTCATAGTCTACCCATATTGAATTATCGGTATTGATCATGGGTGTGGCATGGGGGTAAAGAGTCAATTGTTTAGTTTCCTGGCCATTGGATATTGTCATTGATCCATATCTACAGCTGATGAAAGCATCTGTTGTAGCTAACCATGGTCTTCCTAAGATTAGTGGATGACCCCCCAACTTTGTTTTAGTTTGTAGTACCACAAAGTCGGCTGGGTAATTCCAAGATTCTACAGAGATTACCAGGTCTTCGATTACTCCCTCGGGTTTGATTGTGGAGCAATCGGCCAGTTCTAAAATAGTTGGAGTTTCCCTGATCAAATGTTTCAACTACAGTAATTGTGCTGTTTCCAATGTCATAATATTTATTGCAGCCCCTAAATCCACTAGAACTTTAGATACAAAGGTCTTACCGACCTGAACTGTTACCGTAGGGTGACCAGGGTCACCATACTTCACAGGAGGGTCTTTTTCTATCATTAGAGCAGTTAGTTCTCCCATCACATGAAATGTGAGGGGCTCCTTGGCTTTTCTTCCAGGTTTCCTGACACAAATATCTCTAACAGTTCTGGCATAGATAGGGACATCCCTTAATGCTTGTAATAATGGAATTTTAACGTATAAGTTCTGCAGTTCTCCTAAAAGATTAAAGGTTGGCGGCTCAAACGTTTTACTCAAAGTCAATCTTTCAGGGAAGGGTGGTTCAGTTGTTTGGTCATTCTTGTTAGTTGATTCAAGAATTTTGGTATCTTTATTGGATGACTTTCCTTTCCTAACTTCTTCTTTTTCGGAATCAGTGATGTCATCTATGATAGGTTCAACTACTCTTCCAGAACGTAAATGGATGTCGTTACATTGCATGGGAAGGGCAGGTTGATTTTGAATGTTAATTACCTGCAAAGCTTTATTATTGTTCGGGTTAGGGTTAGGTTGCACAGGCAGTTGGGGTCTCATTGCCTGGTTATTTTGTGAAGTATTGGGTGGTAAGGAAAGAGACTGTTGTTGCTGAGGAAATGGTATTTGTTGGGCTGCCCAATTTGGGTTCCATTGATTGAAATATGGTTGCTGGGGAGCCCAAGGATTCCACATAGCAGGATCAGGAAAGGGGAGATTAGGTTGTTGTATAAGTGGAAAATTCATTGCATTAAAGGGTGGGTACTGCATTTGGTTCATGGGTGGGTAATTTGCTTGAAAAGGAGAATTATTGTTCCAACGACTAAATGTTGTATTAGAGTTCATACCTTGTCTTTGTGGCCACTGCCTTCTCTGTGTCATTAGATACACTGCTTCAGCCTCTTCTTCAGTTGTCTGCAATGCTGCTTTGATTCCGGGCAGAGAAGGACACTGTTGAGTTTCATGGTCCAATTCACAGATCGTACAGATAGGTGTATTATCCAGTGGACATTCCCTAAGTGGGTGTTTGCCTCTTCATTTAGAACAGAAAATAGCTAAAGCAGCTTCTGCTTCAGCCTGTTTCTTCTTAACCTGCAGAGCATTGATTTGTGAAGCAAAAGAACTTAACATTTCAGTTTTAAATTCTTCTAATAAATTACCTATTTCAGCTCTCGTTTCTCCTCCACTAGCTGACTTCTGAACTCTCGAATACACATTATCTCTGCTTTTTGATCTGTTCCCTGCTCCTCTTGAGCACCTCATGCAGAGATTAACAATTTCTTCAAATGGTTCCTTGGAGATGTCCCCTTTTCCCAGCATGTTCAACATGTCCAAGCAGTCATCTCTGACCCCCTTCCACAATATGGTCTTCAGAATGTCTTTACTCATAGTGGGGTGATCAGACCTCTGCAGATTATACTGCAGTCTTTCCACGAAATCTTCTAAGCTCTCATCCTCCTTCTGTACCATTTTAAACATCTCTTCCTTCCTTTCTCTTGTTCGGCAGTAATCTTGGTATTTGGCCAAGAACGCTTCTTTCATCTGATCCCAGGTAGAAATTGCTTGAGACCCTAAGCTCATGAACCATCTCAATGCATTACCTTTTAGGGTTGCTGGAAGCAATTTTAGTTTCTGATTAGAATTTATATAATCATAACTTCTACATAATATATTGAATTCAAAGAGGAATTCATCCGGGTCTTCAGAGGATAACCCATGAAAATTGGGTAGTGCCGAAAGGGGAATGTTCTTCATAGGAGTTGTTCCTCTTGGCAGGTCCCCAATAGGGAATTCCAGGGTAGAGAGTGAGTTCTCCCCCCTTCCTTCTGCTCTGTTATCCTCCATTGGTCTCTCTCCTGAGTCACCTACTTTATCTTTTGTATCCTCAGGTTCTTCAGGTTCTTCAGGCTCCTCTACCGGTTCCTCAATGTGTTCAGATACTTCCAGCTTCCTTTCAGGCCCCACTACTTCCTTCGTTTGTCGATCCGTTTGTGAGGAGTACTGTATTTGAGGTCTCCGGGAACTCGTTCTCTGCGATGTTTCAGCCTTCGAGATGATTTCGTCAATGAAGGTCTTTCTTCCTCCTTTGCCGCCTGTGAAGTTAGGTTTCTTGCGTCCTCTCATGCACATGTTATTTTTACAAAGAAATCATTAATGCCTTTAGAAATCTTTAGTTGCCTTCCCCGGCAACGGTGCCAAAATGTTGGCTAGTTGAATTGTTTATTAATCAAGTGCCACATTAATTGTCAACCTGGGAAAGTCTTTTTATTCCAAAGGCCACTGCGTACTGTTTGTACTTAAATTCTAAAAGCATTGAACGCTGTAGTATACTTAATTCCTGTAATAAGTTATCACAATGCTGAAAAGGATTAATTAAAATTACAGATCTAAGAAACAAGGAAATGGATGCTCTGTTGGCAGAGGATCAGGACCCTATCCTCCAGATGAGGACGTTCAACACCTGCCCCTAGAATCAGATTACTAACACAAACTGCACTCAGATTCACCGGTGAAAACACGCTTACACAATTTCGAAGAACTAGATAAAACAGAGTGCTAGCAAAACAGAACTTCAAGAGGTAATGCTACAAAGTCCAAAATAGAGTATCTGCAAAAGAAACTACCACACACTTACACACTTGACAACAAAGTAAATGGGTGAATCTTGTGAGGAAGGTGGGCCCAGTACCTCTCACAAGATTCCCCAGAATGCGAAGAGTAGCTTAAATACTCAGAACGTTCTTCTATTCATCCGTCAAAAATTCAGATACAGTGAAGTTCAGAATTGCTGATATGTTTACAAAGATACTCTTACAGACTCCCCTTTGACTAATGTAGATGTCTCCTCATTATAGAGGAGACATCTATTACAATAGATTGTTACGGTTCAGCTGTTTGACCCGTTTAATCAAAGATAAGAAATACAGAGGTGCTGTTGCAACAATATAATGATATATTCTTTGTTTAGACTATTACACAGCTAATAACTGTCTTCATCCGTCTTCCTTGGGATATGCATATTCCTCTCGCCGATTCCCCGTGCTATTCTGGCTCTGAGTTCGGGTAGCTGTGTTCTTCTTGTTTTGGACAATTGCTTGATTTAACCACGTCTCAGATAATTGCCGTTGTGATTCTCAGCTGGTGCCAAAATATCCGCTTTAGATAATATCTGTTGCTCACTATATCAACTGCGCAGTTGCTGCCTCTGGTGTTGCAGCAACTGCGTAGTTGCTGTTTTTGGTGTTACAGCAACTGTAGATTATAACTCCTACGGCTTAAGACAATTTCTTAGTAATTCAGTTAACTTTCCAAAGATAAATACATAGGTTCTTACGAATATGCAGTGAACAATTAAACATATAGATATGCGGGAAATTACTCCATACCTTGGGATCATCAAGTTGTTGTACGATCAAAACTTATAACTTATGACTGAAAAAGGATAATATTATGATGGAATTATAAGGTCAAAATTGGTCAATTCTGGGTCCTAACACACATGAGTTCTACACGGAATTTTTTATCACCGGTCTTAAAGAAGCCATCAGAGGTCAAGTTCTACTTCACCACCCTCCCATGTGGATGGAGGATTGCCAGGTAGCTCGTAAGGTGGAACGTGCATTAGCATCCCAATATAGTCGCCCAAATTCCCCGCTAAAGGTCGTCCCCCACAGGCGCAGAACATGACTCAAACACTTAAGGTCCAAAAGGTGTCCCCTTCGGAAATGGCCGAAAGAAGGAAGCAATGACTATGTTACTACTGTGATGAAAAATACTCCCCAAGTCATAAATGTAAGGAGCCCAAATTCTTTCAAATAGATGCCACTTACTACAACTCAACGGAGGAAGATCCTCCACTTGAGGAACATGAGCCACTAGAGGACGATAACCAACAGGAAAATGTCTCTGACGAACCAACTATTTCATTGCATGCCTTGGCCGGGATATCTTCCCCACAAACGCTCAAAATCAGAGGGTTTATTAAACATCGTCCACTAGTAGTTTTGATTGATAGTGGAAGTACACATAATTTCATCCATCAAAAAGTCGCAAAAACACTGCATTGCTTTGTACGAACAGTTTCTAACTTCCAAGTTCAAATTGCAGATGGAGGCACAATGAAATGTGAAGGCCGTTGTGAAAATGTCAAACTTCAAATGGGGAATTATCAGTTGAAAACCCACATGTTTTCCATACACATGGGGGGTTGTGACATTGTCCTCAGCGTTGACTAGCTCCGCACTCTTGGGCCAATGACAATGGATTTCCAGGAGTTGTATATGAGTTTTAAGCAGAACAACCACACACATACCCTCCGAGGACTCCAGGCGGGAGTCCCCTCTATCATAAGCTCGCATAGGATGGAAAAATTGTTAAAAAAGGGAAATCATGGAGTGGTAGCTCAATTTAATGCCATCCAGGGAGTCGAAGCCATGCAGCCGCCACTTCATCCTGAGATGCAACAGATTTTAAACAACCATTTGCCAGTCTATGACAAGCCTCAAGGGCTTCCACCCTCACGAGTGAAACATGATCATATCATCACCTTGGTTCCACGGCCCAACCCCAAAATGTGCGCCCATACAGATATCTGTTCACCTAAAAGAACGAAATAGAAAAAATCATCAAGGAACTTTTGTAAGGAGGGGTCATTCGTCCCAACATTAGTCCTTATTCATCCCCAGTGGTTATGGTGCTCAAAAAAGATGGGGAGTGGTGGATGTGTCCTGACTTCAGGGCCCTCAATAAGCTGACAGTCAAAGATAAATTTCCCATCCCGGTGGTTGATGATTTGCTGGATGAACTCAATGGGGCTCAACTTTTCACGACGCTGGATCTTCGCTCAGGTTACCACCAGATTCGCATGAAGGAAGTCGACATACCCAAGACTGCTTTCAGAACTCATCAAGGCCACTATGAATTCCTAGTCATGCCATTTGGTCTTTGTAATGCCCCCTCTACTTTTCAGAGCCTTATGAACCACATTCTCAAACCATATCTCAGGA
>APFE031162894.1:6858-60799 GCA_000404065.3 Pinus taeda | reverse complement strand
TATTTTTTTTAAACTAAAAAAGTTTGGCGAGAATAACCATCATTGTTTCCAACATTAGTCGCTTCGGACTACTGGTTGTTCCCTTGTTTTTGCAACGAGAGTGCTTTTTTCTTTCTGTTGCAAATATCTAATTTGCAATTAATGACGATCCTTACTATGTGCAGATATTATAATTTTTATTCACGTGGATTTGTAACCGAGTATATATAAATTGTTGTTTTTTCTCCAGAAAAGAATATACAAACTTATAAAATGTATGGTTGTTTTTTCTCCAGAAAAGAATATACAAACTTATAAAATGTATGGAATAAACGAATTGATACATAATTTTTTTGTCCTCTTGTATAGAATGTATTGTAGCACATGATCAGTAAAATCAAACCTAGGTATAGAATGTATGGAATTAATTGCTTGAAATAAATTTTTTTATCCTCTATTATTAAATGTAATGCAGTACATCATTAATAAAATCAAACCCACGTATAGAAACTTACAAAATCTATTAAGTATACAAACTTATAAAATATATTAGTATGAGTTTGCTTAGGTTGTATTTTTTTTCCAAGAAAAATTATGAATTTTAATAGTATTATTGGAAAAGTTTAAATATTAGTTTTTTAAAAAAAATTAAATTTAATTACATATCGGAAAAACCATTTTAAACCAAAAAGGATTAAATTTTAAAAAATCTTTAATAACAAATTCCAATTCTATATATTTTTCAAAATAAATTGATTTTTCCTGAATAGTTATCATACAATTATGGCTAGCCTTAATGAGTAATATTCAAATTGAAATTTGAAAACAAATTCATCTATTAAATTTGATGATTTTCACACCATTCTCATCCGCTCACAATCTCAAAAAAATATTTTAAAGATTTTGTAATAAGATTAACTATATTTAACGAGTCAAATGGGCTTCTACTAATCATGTAATCTAATATATAGCAAACACTTTAAGTGTTGAAAGCATTTTATATTCGAAATTGAAAAGTGTCATTTAGTCTTTCTTTCTATTTTGAAAAAGAAATTACTGAGAATGTCACTTTGAGTAAAATATTTCAGATTTTTTCTACACTTAGTTTTCCCTTTTTGGCATTTTTCACATTAAGGGGAATGAAAAACAAATACATTCATTTGCATTTGCATTTAGTTTGTGTGCGAAAAATGATATAGGAAAGTGAATTAGTGTGTGCTCTTTGCTATTTGTTTGAAACAATCGTAATTTTCTTTTCCTAGTAGCTAGGATTTTCATTACTTAAAACAAACAACAATTGTTTATCATTGTAGATTGAATTTTAGGGATTTTAAATCAACGTCACGTGGTGAACCATTAAAAGGCAAACTTTAAAGAAGATAAACTCTAAAATAAGTCTCAATGAACCTAACAACGCTTTGGAACTTAACGCAACACATCTAGAGGTCTAGGCTACAGAGGTGTTCTAGCATCGTAAAAACTAGTAACTATCGTTTTCATCGAAGGTTGGGTGATTCCTCCTACGAAAAATGCTAGCATAGACTTGTTTTCCCTGTACCGTCGCGTATATATTGGGAGACCGCAATAGGCTTATATCCTTTATCCATAGGAAGTCATGTCCGCCGCCCTATCGATCATAATGCATTGAACACAGCATTCGGGAAGATTGACTGTCGTACATAAGTCCTTGGTAACTTCTCTTTAGTTTACCACCAAGGTGTATATTGAAGTTTTGCAATTGGTTTGGTAATCCCTCTGTCTAGATTTTCTAGAGTAGTCACTTTCGTTCCTTTTCGACTCTTTAAAAGAAAAGGTTCATTGAGTATTTTTCACTTCAGGCTCATTAAAAATCGAATGGGACTGAAGTCATCTTTAGCTTTTTCTCAACTCTTAAAAACTGAAAAGGCAAAGTTCTGTCAAAAGCGTCATTAAAACTAACTGAATTTGGAATAACATCCCTTGTTTCTTAGTCATTCTTAGCTTGAGATATACAGAGACAAATCGAGGATCCACCAATCAAGGAATCCCTTTTGAGGGGAATCTTAGTACTTTTTCTTCTTGGGGAAATATTGGTGCTCCGTATATGGCCACATTGTCCCTCTCAAGAATTACAATTGGATTGCCAGTATGGCTATTCTCAACCTCTGTGGTTCAAAATACTGTGATTCCTTCATAATCGAATCAACACCCAGTTGATACTAAAGTTGACCCTTCGCCTTCTTCTTCGTTTTTTTCTCCCTCCCCTTCTTACTCTTTGCTTGGTGAAAGTAGTGATGCTAGTAACCAGGTGAGTGAGAATAAGAAGAAAGGGACGGAGAAGAAGAAGACGCCAGTTCAACAAGGGGGAAGCCATGCATCATCTAGTGAAAATGTGCACACTAGACTTTAAAAACCCAGATTTCCATGCATAATTTGTAGAGGAGACCATTTTCATCGAGAGTTTTTGTGCTTTCCTCGGATCTTGAGAGAATGGTCCCCCTGTTTGCACCACACGGTGTCATCAACCTCTGGTGATCATGTTGACAGCACACCATCAACTAGTAATAGTGAAGTTCATGGATAGAAAGGAAAGGTCAAAGTTCCATGTAGGTTATGTGAAGGGAACCATACCCTTCACCGTTGTCCTTTTTTCGATGAAGCCAAAAGAGTATTGGATAACCCACCGCAGCGACTTCCAACTCGTTACTAGAAACTCTCTGCAATTCATTTACTAGTTGAAAAACTGACTCACTTAAATCAACCGTTGGTCGAAACTAATCTCTCTAAAAGTGAATCTCATGAGTCCATACCTGACCAAAGCCAACAACTCGAGATGGCGGTTGACCCAATTCTACCTTCAAAAGATCATACCCTTCCCAAAGAGACTCAGAATGATACCATTCAAATTCCTTTTGTTACTACAAAGTCTGACGAACTTGAGGGCAATCCACCCATTCATTCATAATAGGAGAAAAATCCCCCAGTTCTTGTAAATCAAGGGGTTAATTTTCCTGTTTATTCAGTACCCACTCCAAATAGTCTAGTCACTTCCATTGATTGGAATCGACTAGCAAGATCTCGCCTTCCTTCTTATGTACCTTTCCGGATCATAGTACCAGTTTACAAAATGATCATGTCTAGCCCTATCATAGATGAAGGTGCATCAGTGAGTATCCTTTCCTCAACTACTTGGGAAGATCTTGGTTTTCCCTCACTTATGCCTATTACACAAAATCTGTTAGGGTTTAACAAAGGAACCAGTCGACTGTTAGGGATCCTTCCTAAGTTACTTATCACTTTGGGAGGGAAAACCATTCAATTGAATGTGATGGCAGTTCCGGGACTATTAGATTACAATCTACTCCTCGAATGTGACTATGTTTATAGCATGGAAGCTATTGTTTCAACACTCTTCCGAGTGATGCGTTTCCCACATGAAGGCAAGATTGTCACCATTGACTAGCTTTCATTTCCCAGTTCAAGCATAGCTCCAAGTCAGTCATCAACCCTAAATGGTTCTTTTGCATCAACGGTATCTCTTCAACCTTCATTCCATCCACCTGACTTCCAGGAGTAGTCTGGTGAATGTAACGAAGCATAAGGGGCATGCACCCTTGTCTATTATGTGGATGAACCTAGTTGAAAAGGTAAGTCTCCCTGTAGGTTATGTGATTGGTCTGACACACCATTCACCTTCTTCTATTCTGTGGACGATGCCAAGGAAGTATTTTGTCTATTCTGCGGACGAATTCTCTAGGTTATGTGATTGGTCTAACACACCATTCACCTTTTTCTATGCTGTGGATGAAGCCAAGGAAGTGTTTTGTCTATTCAGTGGACGAAACCATCCTACTTAACCATAGAAATTTCCATATGGCTATAGGACACTCTCCTTTTCATTATGGTCGGGGCATAAAAGCCTTTTTTCAATTTCATTTTTTAGCTTTTTAGCTGTGTCATTTCTAGACTTTTAGTTTTGTCTCTTCTAGTTATTTTAGTTTTGTTGTTTCTAGCTTGCATAAAGAAAATAAAAAAAATAAAAATGAAATTGACATCAAGCATAGTTCCCCCACGGTTTAAGCTCGTTAAAAAAACCCACCACCAAGCATAGTTCCCCCATGGCTCAAGCTCGTTAAAAAATGAACCCACTTGGATTAATTAACCTTTGTGATTGCTATGACTATCAACCTTTTTACCCTTGGTTCTGTATCTCCCATCACCTCCATTCTTTTGGCCGATTAGGCTCTTCCACTTGGCTGTTTACCCTTTTTGAGGAACAATTGTGATGAGTTGTCTTGTTAGCCAGCCTCTTCACAGAATTCACCATGTCTTCAGAAGTTCCAAGATTACCCGAAACCAGCTGCTACCCTAGACACCACTTGTTCCTCAAAATCGAGTCTCCTTTAAACCCTTTTTAGACTCGTTAAATATGAAAAGATTGTTGAGAAATTGGTCTTTTCATCTCATTAAATTTCTTGGAAATGCCATCCCTCCTATATAATTTTATACCATTTTTGTCCCGAGGATTATCCTACAAAAAAGTGCGAGCGATTGTCTTTTCCGACTTGTTAAAGTGATCAGAAAAGTCATCCCTTTTGTATGATTTTATCCTTTTCCAGGCTTAAGGGATTATTCTACAAAAAATAACTTCTGGAGTTTTCTTTTTGTCCCTTTTCAAACTCTCTAAACATGAAAAGGACCAAGTTATCCTTGTCGTTAAACTCGCTAAAGCAATAGTGAGAAACTTGTCCATTCTAGACAAGACTGAGTTTCATTATCACAAGACTCATTAAAACATTACGACAGGTTTACCTGAAGGGAGAATTATAGACAAAACATATGTTATCCTCCTCAAGCTTGACAAAATTAAAGAAGTACTAGTCAGCAATGACTAGGGAAAAAGGGAAGAAACTTGAAGAAATTTATGGTACTAGGTCGCTCTTGAACATGACACTTTCACTCCATCACCATTATTGAGTTGGATTGGGTTATTTCTTTCATTGGTCATCTAAGCATTGGTCTTCCACACCATCCATATTTTGGGGTTAACGCTACCAATCCATCTCAGTGTTGTTGACATGTTCAAGAGAAGTCATTCAGTTGAGCAACCACAATCTAGTTAATGCCTCATCGATTGCAATACCTCCAACTTTCATCTTTTCATGAATGCCATTCTTGAACCTTGTGTCGTTAGATCGCTTTCACCTCTAAAAATCATTTGCTTCGTTTCATGTCGTAGATGTGGGATACATCAAGGCCCTTCTACAATGAGTCGCTTCTTGTCGACATCAGCTCTTTATCCAAGAAGTTGACTTAGAAACACCCCTTTCAGTGCTTTGAAGCTTGCATGCCTAAATGGAAAGTTTCTCGGTTCCATGGACAGGTTGACATCAAAGGCCTTTGACCGAAATATTTTGTGTGGTTTTTGACATCGAATCATAAATTCACACCACGTGAATTGTACTATAGTACCTTGAGGGTCATTATAATTATCACTGATTCCTCTTGCACCTGTAAACACCTTACGTTATTGGCTGGTAATCAGGCGCCGTCTTTCCATGTTTGACTTTAGAACATCTCTTCACATAGTTTGACTTATACATCGGGCAAAGATTGAATGAGTTTGGAGACCCTGGATCTAGTTTCATCCATCCGGGCTGCGATATATTCAAGGATATAAAGACGTCAAATGCACCAACAAGCTGCATAGATGGTCATCTAGCCAAGAATGATGACTCTACATCTAAAGAATCATCAGACGACTATCTGATCTATGTACATGAAATGAATTTATAAAGTTGAGATTGGGAATGCTCGCCTCATCTAGATCATGAAAATTATATTATGATGATATATTGTATTGTATATTATACAGATCACCTTCTAGTTCGAAACCTCAGATCCTCATGAAAAAGCATTTCACCCGATATCAAGATTTAAGACTGCATGCTTTAGGGGCCAACTCTTATAGACATATTTGGGCACTTCAACCCCAATTTTATATGTCAATAAACTAGTGCTCTTCAACCCCTAAAAGAGTTGCTTCATACCCTAAAAGAACATGGTCATCTGATTACATCATTCCCCAAAAGGTCCACCTGAGAGACCATCCAAAATTGGCCTAAACTAGACCATACTGACTACAACACTATCAGGGTGCGATGCATACTGACTTCTACAATAGCCAGGTGTGATGCATACTGATTAGGTCTTCTATAGGGTGCAATGGGCAAGGATGGAAAAATGTCCGGGACAGTTTTCTAAGTGGATGCTCATGGAATCTTCTAGAAACTTCTCTTATGACACTTGCCTCTCTAAATTTGCCCAGAGATGAGTAAGAGATTCAAGAAATCTCCAAGTGGAACCAATTATAACAAGTGGAATCAATTGTAACAAGTGGAATGACACTAATCATAACCCCAGAGATAACTCACACCCTTGCACACATCTATAAATGGATCCCTCATCTAAGATAAGAGCATTGTTTGAGATAAGAGCATTGTATTGTTGGTGTGATCTTGCTATTTCATGAGGTGAAGAGGGATTGATGCTGGGAGGACGATTCTGAATCAGACAACTAGGTTGTAATTCTCCCTTATATTTAATAAAGTTCTTCAAGTTTTCTTGCATATAATTGTGCAATTGCGAATGTTATTATTTGTGAATGCCATTTTATGTTCATTATGCATCTAATTCTATAGTGTTTATGTTACAATAGATCAAGATGCTTTGATGGTTCTTTTCTACTGTGTTTCTACAGGTACTCTTCAGGCAGGATAAGTATGGAGAGGAGTTGCAAGGTATGTCAAGGGGGAGAAAGATTGAGCAAAGGATTAGGTGGAAGTTCTAGGTTGGTTGAATCATCTTTCTCTTATCTATTGTGCATAGAAGAAATCGTTAAATTACTTTGAACTATTGTTTCTAGGGTAACTGCCAAATCTAGAGGGCTAGTCAATCGAAAAAACACTAGTTTTCCCAGAAACATGAGGACAATGAGATTTATCACCATCTATGTGATCTTTCTCTTTAACCGGTAACACACCATGATCATTGTCATCCACTTTTAAGTGGGATTCACCAAACTCTTCACCTTTTTGTAGATCTTCCACTTTAGATCGACCTTCCTTTTCATCTTCAACTTGATTACTCCCCCTTACACCAAAAATCCTCTCAAGGATATACGAAGCCTCCTTTGTTGTCTTTGAATATGTAATGAGGAGAGGAATGTTGTTATCTACAAATTCCTTTATGCATTTTAATGCGAAGACATGTTTTTACCTTTTTGCTTTTAATTCTTTCAAGTAGATCTGAAATAGCTCTTGTTGTTGCTTTGACTTTCTTATCCTCTTGATTTTTCCCATTTATTAAAGTTTGACTAATGAAAAATTCACACGAATTCACTATTAATAACTTCTATAAAACAAATAATTCTACAAATTCACTCAATTAATCGAGATTGTAAACTAAAAACTCTGCCAACTTGGTCTCTCACAACAATGGCTCTAGTAATTTCCAAACAACATACTCCTGTAGATTCCACTGAATTTTCAATCCATGTATGGAAGACCTTCTAAAAAGATATTATTTTAAATGAAATTTCCAATGCAACAATGCCCTTTCTTTTTTTAAATAGACTTGAAAAAAAACAAATTTGAATGTCTTGTTTTTAAGAAATATTCATATGTTTTTAAATGAACTATAAACCAAGGCCTTTTAAAAATTACATGAACCCTTTTAAAATAATACCATCGCCCTCCGTTCTTCCCATGTATTCAAAAATTAAACCATTAACAAAAATAACACATGCGTAAATACCTTAAATACCATTGTTGTGAACTTTTTAAAATGAAATTGTGTCCTCTGTTCTTCCCATGGATTCAAAAATTAACCCATTAACAAAAATAACACATGCGTAAATACCTTTGTTGTGAACTTATTAAAATGAATTCATTGTTAGAGAAGAGCATACATAACTCGCAGTGGATTCATACTCAAGAACTTAGACGATAATAGCAAAGAATAATTCACTGGTACAGACAAATGGAGAAACAACAAGATTACTCAATTAGAAATAACGGAATAGATAAAAGAATCATTGGAGAACATAAATCACTTTGCATTACATAATAGGCTTGGGCCTTCACTTGTTTTCTTTCCTTTACTAGAGAAATTACAGATTTATAGAGGTAGAAGAAGGACCTACAATCCTATATGTGATTCAGATGGAGATCTAGAATGATCTAGAAACTAATGGCGGTGGAGAAGAATCTAGAATCGTGCATGTGATTCTAGAAACTACTGGTAGTGTAGAAGGATCTAGAATCCTGCATGAATTTGGCTTCACACATAACATTCTCCCACTTGAAGCCAAATATGAATCAAGTCACATTGAGTCCTACCATGCCTCTACATAAGTCATGTTTATTTCGTGGTAGAATCTTAGTGAGCATAACAACAGGGTTCCTATCTCTATGGATGTTTTCCAAGGATGATGTTTCTTCCTCCAACACATGCCAGATCCAATGCTACCTTAAGTCAATGTGCTTGGATTTTTAATGAAATGTTGGGTTTTTCGCCAAGTGAATGGCACTCTGACTATCAAAATATAACACATAATTTTCCTGCTTTATTCCTATCTCTCCTAGGAATCGCTGCATCCACGACATCTCTTTACAAGCTTCTATTCTAGCTGTGTACTCTGATTATGTTGTAGAGAGGGATATTATTCTTTATAGCCTTGACACCTATGATACTAATGCACCTGCAAATGTATACAAATAACCTGTAGTGGACTTTCTGGTATCCATACCTTCAGCGATATCTGCATTTTTAAATCCTTCAAGCACAGTCTCATCATGACCAAAACATAAACAATAATGACTAGTACCCTTGAGATACCTCAAAATCCATTTTACTCCCTACCAATGTTGTTTTCCTAGATTGGTAAGGAACCTACTCACTAATCCAACTGAATATGCAATGTCTGGTCATGTGCATACCATGGCATACATCAAACTACCAACTGCTGAAGCATAAGGAATCTTGCTCATCTCTTCTTTCTCCTTGTCATCACTAGGACATAATTCAGTACTCAGCCTGAAGTGGGCTACAAGGGGTGTACCAACTGGCTTGACATCCTTCATATTAAAGTTGTCAAGCACCTTCTTGATATATTTTTCTTGTGACAACCACAACCTTTTCTTTTCTTGTCACACATCATCCGCATGCCCAATATATGTTGTGCTTGTCCCGAATCCTTCATTGCAAATTTTCTACCCAAATATTTCTTCAATCTATTGATCTTATTCTTATCATGCCAAACAATCAACATGTTATCCACACATAACAATAATATGATATCTTTTCCTTGATCTTACATCTTGATATGGACACAATGGTTAGCTTCCAACCTCTGAAAACTATGTTCCAACATGAATGAATCAAATTTCTTGTACCATTGTGGAGGTGCCTATTTCAACCCATAGAGACTCTTCTTCAACCTACAAACAAGGCCTTCTTTTCCTTTTTCTATGAAGCCTTCTGGCTTCTCCATATAATTTTTTTCCTCCAATTCACCATGAAGGAATGCATTTTTTACATCTAACTGTTGACATTCTAGGTATAAAGCAACAACTGGACCAGGAACGACTTTAAAAGATGACATTTTAACAACATGTGAGAAAATTTTAGTGAAGTCAATACTTACTTTTTGGGCATAACCTTTCACCACCATCCTTTCTTTATACCTCTCCTTCTTTTCGTCACCTTCATGTTTAATCCTATAAACCCATTTGTTTTGTAGAGCCTTTCTACCTTTTGGGAGGTTTACCAACTCCCAAGTTTTATTTTCCATCAAAGAGTTAATTTCTTCTTCCATTGCTTTCTTCCATTCTTTACTGTGTTCGACTTTACAAGCTTCTTGAAAACAATTAGGTTCACCTTCATGAGTCAACAAAATATAGTTTGAAGGAGGATACCTTTGTGAAGGCTTATGAGGCCTAGAAGATCTGTGAACCAACTGTGGTGGTGCATTATCAGGTTGAATCTCCTGTAAAGGTTCGTGCACAATTCCTTCTGCTTTTCATTCATCATTTTCCACTTGTTGTTCTTCATGCTCCTGATTTTGTTGTTCATTTTCTTGTATTGGTGGTATGTTTTTCTGCAGCTCTTCAAACCTGTCAATAACCTTATTGACCTCCAACTCACCTATAGTCCTCTTGAACATTTCTGACTCATTAAATATAACATCCCTGCTTCTAATAATTTTATGTTTGACTGGATCCAATAGACGATAAACAAAATCTTCATCTGCATATCCCAAAAAAATGCATTTCATAGATTTATCATCTACCTTAGTTCTACTTTCTTTGGGAATATGTATGAATGCTTCACATCCAAATATTTTCAAGCGAGAATAATTCAAATTCTTACTAGTCCAAACTTCTTCAGGGATACTTCCATCCAAGGCTATAGTCTGTTATGAAACCAACTCACAAAAATATAGAAAACATAGATCAACGCCTTAGAATTCAACCTCTTCGAGGGGGCAACCTCCTCTACATTACACAAATGAATGATTCTTTGATGATTCAAATGATAAAACCTCCTTTCTATATATAGGAGTCTAAAGAGTCACAATATAACCCAACCAACCTAAAAATAATAATATAAAGGCACAAATATAATAATAGAGGGATTCTATGGGGCATAGTAATAACAATATGGGGACAATAGGGGCACAACAATATTAAGAAGTGATACAACTACAATAGTAATGGGGTAATCACTAGTATTATATGGACCTAACATGCCCCTCTTCTTCAAAAAAGTGTTGTCCTCAACGCTTGAGTAGTTATGGATGCTTCTATATAAAATTCTCATCCTCCCATGTGGATTCTTCAGTCGATAAGTTCTTCCACTTGATGAGATACTCTGAAATTGATCAATTTCATAGCTATCGAGTTCTTGTTTCTGTGACTGCTTTTGGTTCTAATATAATGTTTCCTTCGTCGTCAATTTCGGGCAATATTATTTAAACTAGGAGCTTGTACAGACCATAATACTTTGGTGATAATTTATTATCCTTCTTAGCTTTCTTGAAGGACATTCGTTTATATGGTTGTAGCCGTAGGAATACCCAATCACCTACATCAAAACTTCTTTCGCTTCGATGTTGATCTACCTGTTGTTTCATTCTATTCTACGCCAACAAGAGGTTATCCTTTAAGAGTTGGAGGACTTGTTGTTGATGCTCGATGTGATGTTCCACTACTGGAACCTTAGAATATTCTCTTAGATATGATGTGATGGATGGTGGCTGATATAAATAAAGTGCCATAAATGGGGTCATCTTTATTTCTATATGGAAGGAAGTGTTATACCACCATTCAGCCAAAGGTAACCATTTGACCCATTGTTTTTGTTTATCAGATACAAAGCAATGAAGATATCCTTCCAAACATTTTTTTACTATCTCAGTTTGCCCATCAGATTGAGGATGATAAGATGAGCTATGAGCTAATTGAGTATTGAGACAAGAAAATAATTTTGTCCAAAAATTTCTAGTGAAAATGGGATCTCTGTCACATATAATAATCTTTGGGTTTCCGTTTAGCTTTTGAATTATTTCCATAAATGAAGTAGAAACTATACTGGCTTTAAATGGATGTGATAATGCAAAAAGTGTGCGTACTTGGTAAGTCTGTCAACTACCACCATGATGACACTCTTTCCCTTAGACTTGGGTAAACCTATGATAAAATCCATTGAAACCTCCTCCCAATGTTGGCTTGGAATGGATAAAGGTTGTAATAGACAGAGGGTCTTAATTGTTTCAACTTTATTTTTTTGGCAAACGAAACATTCTGCCACAAACTTTTGAATATCCGATTTAAGGCGATCCCAAAAAAATTCCTTCTTAACTCTTTCGTAAGTTTTTAAAAATCCTGAGTGCCTTCATAAGGGAGAAGTGTGCAATTCCATAAGAATATTTTGTTTGAGTTGGAAATCCTTATAAAGGTATAAGCGATCTTTGTACCATAACGAATCATTTTCCCAGCTAAATGTATCGGATGTACTAGAATCTTGTTCTGACTTTTGAATAAGTGCCCACACTTCTTCATCATTCTTCCATTCCTCCCTTGCTTCATTTATCCAATCTGGTTGGATAATAGAAATGGCGCACAACAATGCTTCCACATCTTCATGCTTTCTTTAGAGTGCATCTGCCACCACATTTTGCTTCCATTTTTTGTAGATGATTTCAAATTCATAACCCAACATCTTTGTGACCCACTTTTGTTGCGCTTTAGAGGATAGTATTTGTTCTAAAAAGTATTTAAGGCTATCATGATCCGTTTTTACCTTGAAGTGTCTTCCCATTAGGTAGGGTCGGCATTTCTTAAGTGCATGTAGTGTTGCCAACATTTCCTTCTCATAAATAGCCTTGTGTAAAAAGTTTCCCTTGATTGGACGACTTTCAAAAGCAATGGGTTTTTCATCTTGCATTAAAAAAACACCAATTCCATTTCCTGAAGAATCACATTCCACAATAAAGGTTTTTGTGAAGTCTAGTGTAGCTAAGACTGGTGCTTGGGACATTGCCTCTTTAAGATGTTCAAAGGCCTTTGTTGCTTGTGGAATCTATGAAAATGCATCTTTCGTCAATAATGTTGTTAGAGGTGCTGCTATTCTCCCATAATTCTTAACAAACTTGTGATAATACCCTGTCAACCTGACAAATCCTCGCAGATGCTTTATGGATGTGGGGATTTTCCATTCCTTAATGCCCTTAATTTTGCTAGGGTCTACCCTAACTCCTTCATGAGATACAATATGACCTAGATATTCCACCCCTTGTACTCCAAAGACACATTTGGATCTTTTTGCATATAATTTGTTCTCCTCCAATAGTTGTAGCACCCTATCAACATGCTCAACGTGATCCTTCCAAGACTTTTTGTAGATTAGTATATCATCAAAAAATACTAACACAAATTTTCTAAGGAAGGGTTTTAAAATAGAATTCATCAAACCTTGAAATGTAGAAAGTGCATTAGTAAGGAAAAAAGGCATGACCAAAAATTCATAATGGCCCTCATGAGTTCTAAATGCTATTTTTGGAATGTATTCAGTCTTCATTCTGATTTTATGATATCCTAAACAAAGATCCAACTTGGTGAAGTAAATTGATTAATGCAATTCATCGAGTAATACATCAATGACATGAATGGGAAACTTATCTTTAATAATGAGCTTGTTGAGCTCCCTATAATCTAGACACATGCACCATGATCCATCCTTCTTGTCCACCAATACTACTGGAGCAGAGGAAAAACTTTGACCAGGTTGAATTATACCAACCTCTAGCATTTCTGCAACCATACGTTCAATTTCACTCTTTTGGGCATATGGATATCTGTATAGCCCGATGTTTGGAGGAACACTTCTTGGAATCAAATGAATAACATGATCATGGTCACAAATAGGTGGGAGACCTTTGGGAGTCTCAAATACATTGGAATGATTGTCCAAGACTTTTTGGAGATCTGGAGAAATAGATGATTTCGATGTGGAAACATATATCGAACATAATTGTGCAATTACACCTCTTTGTTCCTTTTTTAGAAGCTTTGTCTACCGTTAGAGATGATTATCTTTCTTAGTTTCCCTGCAATACCCCTTAATTCAACTTCCTCTCCTTCCGCAGAAAATTTCATGAAGAGTCCTTGAAAATTAAAAGCTATTGTACCCAAGGATTATAGCCATTGGACTCCTAGTACAACATCAACACCTCCCATTGGAATAGAAAGCATTGGGCTAGTCAATACATATTCTCCCATGGATAGCTGGATATTATGCAACTTTCTAGAGAAATTTGTTGTTCCTTAGTTTGCAACCATCACTTGACACTCTAGTGCTAGATATAGGAAGCAATTCAATTCTTTTGCTACCTTACAATGAATAAAATTGTGGGTACTTCCTGAATCAATCAACACTATTACCTTTTTCTTCTTGATTTGTCCTTCTATCTTGATGGTTTGAGGAGTGGTAATTCTAGACAATGTATTACAATATATGGTTGGATTCATCTATTCTTTATCTAGGCTTTGTTCCTGGAGTATATCCTCTCCTTTTGACCTTTCTTGCTCCTTTCCTTCTTCCTCTTCGCAATCTATGTAGAATAATTTATTCTTAGCACACTTATGACCTTTAGTGTATTTGCTATGACAGCTGTAACAAATCCCTTTTACTCTTTTTTCTTCCAATTGTTGTGGTGTCAACCTTATAGGGTTTGGAAGACTAGGGGCAACAACACTTCCATCTTTATAGTTGTGAGTGGTATGCTTCCTGGTCGCCATAATTTTGCTTTCCATTTTTCTTGGTAACCTGAATGCCTTCACTAATGAATCAGGTTCCCAAAGGAAAAAATCATGTTAGATATTATCCTCTAAAGTCCCTATGAACACATCAATCCTATGCTCCTCTGGAATATTTTTACCCTTATGTTCAATTTTTGGAACTCCTCAATGTGCTCCATTATTGAACCCTTTTCTTTGAGACTTATCAATTGGATAAAAAAACGTGTTGCTTTTTGTATCGTCAGAATGTGCTGTCAATTCTTCTGTAAAAATTGCCCAAGTAATAATTTGTTTACGAGAGCAAAGCCATTGATACCATACAAACTGATTTTGTTCCAAATATAAAGTTGCAATATGTACCTTTTATGTGTTTTGAACATCATTGAGATCGAAAAATTGCTCCATCTGTAATATCAATGTTGCGGGATCCTTGCCATCAAACTTCCTCATATCAATTTTTGGAATATGGCGGGTCTTCAATCCAACATTAGAGTCTATGAAATCATGATTAACATTTCTTTTGTTCGCATCATGAGTTTCCTTTGCTACCCTTTCACCATTACTAATTATTTCTTGTAGAAAATTTGTCAAATCTATCTTCAAATATGTCTTCAAATCTATCTTCAAATCATCCATCTTAGCTTCCACGCCATTCATTTAGCTTCCATGCCCTTTATCTTAGATTCCATGCCATTTATCTTAGCTTCTATTAGCTTTTGTGAGTGTGACATTTGTTGCACTTGCTCTTGTAATTTTGATATATCATGTAGCATTTCTTCCTCTTCTTCCTAAGTCATGCTAGAGATTTCAGGTTTCTTACTAGGTGTTTGCATTTTCTTTCCTCATGGCATTAGTTACTGATAATAATGCTCTACTATGCCATTTGAATTCCTTCAAAATAACTTTTCAAACCAAGCTTAAGCAAAAATTTAAAAAATTCTACACACCTTTTTTCACTTTGTAGGAGCTTGATATTGCCTCTGATGTGTCTCTGTAATTTTGGATCATCCAATTCTAAAATTGTGAGTTGCATTATCCCTCTGTGTCCTCTTTCCAATGCCACTAGTTTGATCCAAATTGGATTCTCCAAGGAAGCGTTTTTCCAAATCTCCCACAGTGACCTGATTATAGACTAGTTCAATAGAGCGAACTTGTACGGCATGCCACATGTCCCTGTTTGAACCTTTGGCTCTAAACAATATATATAAGAAACTACAATCCGTCCTCTTTCTGTACCTTCTGATGAAATTTCAATCTGATGCTCAGAGATAAAGTTATGATGATTTCCCCAGGTCACTTGTTTGGAATGTAATTCAGGAGTCTCCAAAAAGACCAACTTCCTTAGATCATATCTCCGCAAATCTAGCACGAAAATCTCTAAAATTCAGACTCAAGGTTTAGTGCGATTTCATCTCAAATGGGTTTTTTTTCACTTCTTACATGTGGCAGAAAGAAACTTATACGATGACCTATTTGGAGCAACAAAACCCTAGAATCCAAACCTCTGATATCAAATGTTATGAAACCAACTCACAAAAAGATAGAAAAGATAGATCAACACCTGAGAATTCAGCCTCTTCAAGGGAGCAACCTCCTTTACATTACACAAATGAATGATTCTTTGATGTTTCAAATGAAAAAACCTCCTTTCTATATATAGGAGTCTAAGGAGTCACAATATAACGCAACCGACCTAACAATAATAATACAAAGGCACAAAAATAACAATAGAGGGATTCTATGGGGCACAATAATAACAATATGGGGACAATAGGGGCACAACAATATTAATAAGGGATACAACTATAATAGTAATGGGGTAATAATTAGTATTATAGGGACCTAACATAGTTGGAGCTCTATTTATGAGGTAGCAAGTGGTCTTGACTGCTTCAGCCCAAAAATTCTTCTCCAAGCTAGAATTGGACAACATACTTCACACCTTTTCCATAATGGTGCGATTCAACCTTTCTATGACACTACTTTGTTGAAGAGTACAAGGCACAATCTTCTCATTCTTTATGATAAACTTGTTACAATATTCCTTAAATGCATTGAGCAATATTCTCCACCATTATCTATTCTTAAACACTTCAGCAATTTGTTAGTCTCTCTTTCAACAACAACATTGAATTTTTGAAACATTCCAAACACTTCACTTTTATTTTTCATAGGATATTCCCAAAACTTCCTGGATGCATCATCTATAAATGTTACAAAATATGATGCTCATCCTAATGATTTTATGTTAACAAGCCAAAACACATCTAAGTGTACCAATTCTAACACATTTTTCTTTCTATCATGGCCATTTGTAAGGAATGAAACCCTTCTTTGTCTACCATATATACAATGCTCACAAAGATCAAGAT
Source organism: Pinus taeda (assembly GCA_000404065.3). NCBI lineage: Eukaryota > Viridiplantae > Streptophyta > Pinopsida > Pinales > Pinaceae > Pinus > Pinus taeda. Next base: position 44,109 of record APFE031162894.1, on the reverse strand, counting down.
TGTAGGATTTTAAACCTGGTAATAAATTTTGACCAACAAGGATTTTTAAACCCTTCTCGCTCATGTGACCCAAATGCTTATGCCACAGATCAGCTGAATTTCCTTCTTTTGTGACAACAACCAGATCTGATTTTCCTATCAGTGTCTTCAATGTGTATAATGTTCCTGCCTTGGGTCCTTTGGCTACAACCAATGCAACTTTGCTAATTTTCCAGCCTCCTTTTCCAAAGCTTGTAGAATAGCCTTCATCGTCTAGTTGTCCCATATAGATTAAACTCATGCACATTTCTGCTACATGCCTGACTTGTTTCAACAATATATCTTGTCCATCTTTCATCATGATCTCGACATCTCCCACTCCAACAATACTGCAAAAATGATTATTCCCCAAATGCACTCTACCATAATCACCGGGATTATATGAATCAAAACTATCTTTGCATGGGGTTACATGATGAGATGCCCCAGAGTCAAGGATCCAATCAAAGCTACTGCTAGATGTATATACACATGCATCCTCTACTGAAACAGTCAACAGAACATCACCATCTATGGCTACAGCAGTAGTCTCACCTTCATTTGTGCTGGATGACTTGTGATTTGTATTGGACGGTCTCTGATCCTTTTGTCCTTTCTTCCAGAATCGACATTCTTTCTTCATGTGCCAGGTTTTTCCACAACGAAATCAGATGATTCTGCCTCTCCTTGATTTTGATCGGCCTCTCTATCTTGATCGCCCTTCCCAGCCTCGATCCATTCTCCTACCATGATAGGCTAGAGCTAGAGCCTCTCCTCCCTTATTTTCTGCAATTGACTTGCTTTGCAGCTCCTCATTCATTAAACTGCTGCTCACATCATCAAACTTTAGGGTCCCTGTAGTTGTTGAAGTGCTCATAGCTACAATTAATTTTTCCCAACTATTTGGCATATAACACATTAGTAATATGGCTCTAATTTCACCAAATTATTTTAACAGAGGTAAGTTGATTAGTAATAATATTAAATGCATTCAAGTGCTTAGCAACTGAAGCACCCTTCTTCATTTTAAGATTATAAAGCTTCTTCATCAAGAACACTTTGTTTGATGCCATGTTCTTCTCATATAGATCATGGAGCTTCTTCCATAATCCTTCTACCTTCTTTTCTCCAGACACATTGAAATACACATTCTTTGCTAAATATTGGCAGACTGTTGCAATCACCTTTCTATATAGCTTATTCCACTCTTCATTTTTCATCGATGAGGGTTTCTTTATTGTGCCCTCAATTGGAAAATACTGATCCTATAAAATCAATATATCCTTCATCTGTGATTTCCATAGGGAAAAATTAGCCTTGCTCAACTTCTCCATATCTGTAATTGTTGTCTCCATTTTCAATCAAATTCATGCCCCAAAACACGAAAACTCCGCTTAAAAGTAAAACTTAATTATTACTCTTTAAAATTTAGCAATAATGACCTTCCTCCTTTTAAATACCCTTTTCAAAATTCCTTCTTATTTTAAAATATACTTTTAAAAATTCTAACATATAATTATATATTTTCATATATAATGTTTTAACCTTTTCACATTTCACACATAAATATGTTGGTTTGAGAAAACAATTGACATATGCTTGCAAGCATGATGTAAAAAAAAACTTACGAACACCACGTTTCAACTCCAATCTCCACATATCTCCACGTTTCAAACTCCAGCAACACGTACGGATCTCCGTGTTTCAAACTCCAGCAACAGATTTCAACATAGGTCCACAATCTTGTTTTTCTTGCAGCGACTGTCTTTTAGTTCCAACATTCCTCAGCTATTTCCTGGACAGATCCCTTTCCTGGACTCTCTTCCTTATAGGGATTTCTAATTTTCTGGACAGACCCTTCAATAGTTCCAGAGGTAACAACCAACATTTTAGCGAACACTGCGAGAGTAAGGCAATGGAACTAAGTAGCTTGTACAGTGGGTATTCGACCCTATCTCCAATACTAGTTATTAGAATAGAGCATACATCACACAACATATTTATACTCAGAGACTTAGACAACGATAGAGAATAATTGACAGAGCTGGACAAATGGAGAAATAACAAGATTACTCAATCAGAAACAACGGAATAGATAAAACAATCACTGGAGAATAGAAATCACTTTGCATTACATAACAGGCTTGGGCCTTCGCTTGCTTTCTTTCCTTGACCAGAGAAATTACAAATTTATACAGGCAAAAGAAGGATCTACAATCCTGTATGTGATTCAGATGGAGATCTGGAATGATCTAGAAAGTAATGGCAATGGAGAAGAATCTAGAGTCCTGCATGTGATTCTAGAAACTACTGGTAGTGTAGAAGGATCTAGAATCCTGCATGAATTTGGATTCACTCTTAACATTTGTCGCTTAACAAATGCGTAAATTCCTTTGTTCCAAACTTTTTCAAACAATATTTTTGCTTAATAAATGCATAAATACTTATGCCATGTAATTTTCATGCCATTTTTATTTTATTTATGATTAATGCAAAGAGGCTACATTAGTGTTCAGGAGGCAGTGTTAGTGTTCAGGAAATCACTAGTGCTTTAAGTGTCCACCTTATAACGTGGTTTCTACTATGGTTGAGGTGCATTAGTCATGCATTGTTTCTCCTCGTGAATTTTTCTTTGCTATCACTTTGATTTGGAAGTCTTCGCAGCTGGTTAGCACTTGGGGTTTTCTTCGCTCATGGATTTTGGCTTCCTGGCAACAATTGACTTCTTTGTTATGTTCCTCAATATTTTATTCTATGTTCTTTTAAATGTTACCTTCAAGGAGTGTTATGGAACTTCACGCTCTAATATCATGACAAAGATTATAGAGGCATAAGGAAAACAAGAATAAATTCAAAATTATAAATAGAGCGAACTCAAAAGTTGAACTAGATTAACTATGAAGATACACTACAGGGAAATATTTTCTAGTAGAGGTTATAAAAAATGTTTTCACTGTTATAAAATTGTTAAAAAAAACCTTAGTTACAACATCCATTTGTGGTTGCTGATATTTTTAGTAGACCTCATTACAAAACTTCATTACAACTAAAAATATTTTGGTCACTGAAGGTTTTAGTTGACGATTTCTTAGTAGTGGGCTTATTGGAAAAAACAAAGTGACTTGCTACCAATATAAAAGCACCTATGTTATAAATTTAAATAAAGCACATAGACTCGAGAAAGTTTGGAGCACCATTGTGTTGAATTTATAAAAGCATGAGTGCTGTAATAAACCTACTGGAGCATTGAATTCAATCAACACTAGTGGTATAGCTCCATGGTGCCTATTTCTTCTAAAAACATCTCGAGTAGTTCTTTTTTAGGAAGGGCACTGAGGAAGAGAAAAAAATCTTGCAACCTCTGTGCTTTAATCCTCTCCAACGCACCGGGTAGTTATGCATAACAATGCACTAGTGTTGATCAATTGTATAAACAACACCGGTGTTCGAATATAACACCCAAGTGCTTATGTGTTTGCAAAAACCTAGGTGTTGTACTTTTCACAAAAGGTACTGAGGCAGGAAAAAAATCTTGGAGTACCTGACACATTGATTCATGAAAGGTAACAATGGATTAGTACATTAAAGGTGAATTACATTGGTGCATGAAATGTATATCTTCCCGGTGCATATGTATTTTACAAATACACTGGGCTTTTGTATGTACTAAAGCACCCGAATGTCATTTTTTATTATTATAAATATCATTGTTGAAAAAATCATATTCAGGGAAGTGCACATTAATATATGACGTTTTGGTATCCATTTTATCTTTTTAGAAACATTGACTTGTGACAATGAAATTATTGTGATTTTTAAAATCCGTTATTCATCTAAAAATTGGCATATATCTTATAACAATATTCATATAAAATAAATTTTGATTGGTGCATCTGTATATGATGTTTGGATTAATTTGTTATATCATTAGATTTCACATATTTTCATTATAATATTTAATCATTCATATATTTAATTATTTGTGTAACATTTCATAGCAACATTGGACAACACAATAGAGTAAATCAAAATGTGTTTTATTATATATGAATAAGGGACTCTTTGTCATACAAAATGGGAAAGTTATTGGTAACCCCTTGTCTTTCAATTGGGATACTATGTCCATTACATTAAACAAAATGTCTAATTTTACCAAACATTTATTACAAAAAAATGCATCTTGGTATTGATATCCAAATAGATCTTCATCCTTCATAGAAACTTATGTTAGTTCTTGAGCTATTTCCATAATTTAGGTTATTTGAATGAATGTTTTGTTTACTGCATCAATTGTTTTAGTCTTCTTCAAGTTTCATATACAAACATAAAAATAAGTGTGTTTACATTGGTAACAATAATGAAAATTGAAATAAATAATATACATCAATGTAAATGGAATTGATTTGTACCATAGCAAGAATCGAGCCTTGAATTATACACACTCTTTCAAAAGTAGATCTCATGCATTCTTTCAACAACTCTTATGTTGGTGTAGTTCCATACTTTGTTTCCTACAAGTTTTATACCCCATAATAAATCATAGATTTAATATAAGGTACCTTTATATTCTATTAATTATAAACTAAGAGAAATAAAACAACATAAATACTAACAAATTCCACAATTTTTTTTAATTTTCCAACATATACCACAACCCATATTTAACTCAATCCCATAAAAAATTAAATCTTAAGTTGTTATAAGGAAATATTAACAATAACTGATAAAATTTGATGTCAACCCTTTTCTTCCTTTTCATCTTGTTTTATGAGGTGAATGGGTTCCATTTTTTTTTTGTTGCATGAAAATACTTGAAAATTAATATTTAGAGCTAATATTTGTTTATATCTACCTAATATCAAAATTCAATGATTACATACATTTGAAGAAGGTTTTTGTTGAGATGACTCTTCTTGTGATGAAATTATGTCCATTTCTTTGACCATCTCCCTATGCATTTTTTTGGACATTCCTACTGACATGCTCCAGATATCATATCATTGATGGTTTGGTATTTTTATAATTTTCTTGGAAAAGTAATAAAATATTTTTATATTGATATATGAAAATTAAATATAACAAAATTAATATTAATAAATGAATGCTTCTTAGTAATATATACATATAATTTAATGGAATACCATGGAGAGAAGAATGATCTCTGCAACTAGTGTTCTGGCAAATTTTTGAGACAACGCAGATAGACTCAATTCAGCATTCACCGAGGCTGTGACTTCCTGGTTTCGACAGAGTACCACAGGCATACCAACAGAGAACATGGATTCCCCATGGGGGGGCCTAAAGCCCCCCCCCCCCAGGTCCAATATCGCGCCGCCATGGGAAACAGATTCTTTAGTCTTTGGGTCGGTCCGTGAAGAAGTGAAAAACAGTGAGATCCCGCAGCAGAATAAGCCGAATGCATCTGCCAGTCAGTCAGACAAGAACAATGAAACACCAAAAAGAAAAGACAAGCCAGAGGAAATGCCCAAGGTCACCTCGAAAACATGCAAACCAATAGCATCTGAAAGGCCCAAGATAGAACTGCCTAGTTAGAAGATCAATGAGAAAATCCAATACATGATGGATCATGCACTCATTGGGAAATTTATAAGATTTTGGCCGACAGAAAAAGCCTTGTATGGCTAGATCGCTGCTAAATGGAAACCCAAGGGCCATGTCACATTGCAGCTATGACCGAAAGGGTTCTTTACTGTGATCTTCTTATGCCTAGAAGACAAGTACAGAATCATGGATGAGGGGCCATACTTTTTCAATTCAGCAGGATTGTATCTAAGGGATTGGGTAGTAAGATTTAACCCGGACAAGGAAGACCTCAGCTGGGCACCAGTGTGGATCAGAATGTATTCGCTTCCAGAGGAATACTGGGATGAAGATCTGCTCAAAGACATTAGAAATGGGCTGGGGGAATATATAAAAGCAGTGGAAGAGACGAAGCTTCATAGACACACATCATATGCCCGCATCTGTGTCTTCATGCGCATGGACAAAGCCCTGCCAGACTCGGTAAGTCTCTTTCATGATGATTATGAATGGATTCAACCATTGGATTACGAACATGTACCTTCTCGCTGCCGTAAATGTCATGCTCATGGGCATCTCTTTAGGGACTGTCCGCTAAATGCCAAAGCGATCGCCTCCAACCCCTCTGACATGCCAGCCCAAGATGGCTTCGCCAAAGTTCCTGGCCGTGAACGAGCACACAAAAACCCTTCTACTGGGAAAAAACCCTTGCAAGATCCTGCTTCTTTCCCTTCTATGAGCAATAGTTTTGAAATTCTTGCTAAAGCCTCAATAGAGCAACCCTTGAACTCAAAGCCCAGCTCCATGCCCATCTCCTCCTCTGCACACCCTCCTCCCTCTGGTTCTTCCCCCGAATAACATTCCTACAAGGGTGATAAGGAAATCCCTAAGGAGAGCCAAAAGGGTCTTGATGGGAAAGTAAATGATATGGAAGTTGACAGCACTCCAAACCAACCCCTGAGCTTAGATATAACTACAACAGAAAATAGTCAGATGCAATAGATTGATGAAGATCCAAAAATTATTGATATGGAAGGACTAGACATTCTTGAGCTTGAACTAGCATGCAAAAAGAAGGACTATGATCAAATCCCAGAGCTTTAACTCAATAAACTGGAAGTTGTCATTTCAAGGGCTTATTAGCAGAAATAGCCAGGTATCCAACGAGGTAGTTATTGGGATGGTGACCTACCCCCAAAAGATTCCAAAAAGAGGGGGAGAAGAATGGATCTCCAACGAACAATTGTAGTAGGGAAAATCCTGGTGGACTCAGGAAGGTATGCAAAATTGACAAAGTACTACAAACACTCTATGAGTAGTGAATCATGAAGCTTACTTCATGGAATTTAAGGGGGCTCAATAGCCCATGGAAATTAAGAATAATAAAAAACATGATAAATATGGAGAAGCCGCAAATATGTTTTCTTCAAGAAACGAAGTGTAATAGCAGCACTCTAGGAAGCATCCTTTCTAGAGCTTGGCTAGGCTGTCAATCGGTTGCAATGAATTCCTCGAGTGCATCGGGGGGGCTAGCCATTGCTTGGAATACGCAAGTGCTAACTCTCTCCGACTTTCATGCATCTCACCACATTATTCAGGCCACCTTTCACATTATAGGCACTAACATCCATGGACACCTTACCAATGTTTACTTCCCGCAGGAAGCAGGAAACAAAATAGCTTTACTTAATACTATAGAAGCTCTGAACCTGAACGGAATGCATCCTCTTTGGTTCATTGGAGGGGACTTTAACATGATCACTAAGCTGGAGGAAAAGCAAGGAGGGAGAATCAGGATGGAACAGGAAAATGGCTAGTTCAAAGATTTTATCCAAAACAATTCACTAATCGACCTGCAATTTTGTAATGGCACGCATACATGGAGCAACCGCAGAGCAGGGAAGCATCAAATCACTTCCAATGTAGACAGATTCCTCATATCGGATAACTCGGTTCATTTGGGAGGGGACATAGTGGCAACAATTCTCCCTCATTCCGACTCTGATCACTGGCCTATCTCCCTCCAGTGGCAAAGACCAGGCAACGCCACCAAATGGCCCTTTTGCTTCAAAGAGTTCTGGCTCACACACCCCTCACTCAAGGACTTCATCAGATCTACATGGAACACCTTCCTACCACCAGAGGGATCCAAAATGTTTCAGTTCCAACAGAAACTCAAGCATCTAAAATCCCAATTAAAGCGTTGGAATCAAGAGACATTTGGAAATATCTTTAAGGCACAACAAGATCTAAACAAGAAAATGGTAGATCTCTAGCAACAAATAATTACAGGGGGACACACTGAAAGGACCTTGGAATAGGAGTAGCACATTCACAATCAACCGGAGGAGAGGAGAAAGTAGGAGGAGATATTATGGATGCAGAAATCCAGGATTAGATGGCTGAAAGAGGGAGAAAGGAACACTAAATTCTTCTACCGAACCACTGTTCAAAGAAGAATGCAGAACAATATCTCTTTCATACAGAAGCAAGGAGGGGTAAGAGTGGAAAAGCATGCTAAAATTGAGGAGGAGTTTCTAAGGCATTTCAGGCAAGTTCATCAAGAGGTCCTTGCAGATAGATGACCTGCTATAGATAAAATCACCCAAAATATGACAAAAAATATCACTGAGGAACATAATGAGCTTCTTCTATGCCCTATCTTGTCCCAGGAGGTGGATGTAGCTATGAACCAACTCAAGGAAGGCAAAGCCCCTGGCCCAGATGGCTTCACTACCACCTTCTTCCACACCTTCTGGGAGCTAATAAAAGATGAGGTGTGGCAAGTGGTGGAGGAATCTAGAGCTCTTCATTGGTTTTTACCTTCTCTCAACCCAAATTTCATTGTGCTCATTCGAAAAGAGGAGAAATCCAACACTCCGAATAAATTCCGCCCAATTTCTCTGTGTAACGTTATTTACAAAGTGATCTCTAAAGTCATTACCAACAGGTTAAAGCCACTTCTACCCTTGCTCATCTTGCCTGAACAATCCGGCTATGTGGAAGGGAGATAGATCTTGGATGGCATTATCCTCATGCATGAAATAATACACTCCCTTAAGCACTCCAAACAGGTAGGTATGATACTTAAGCTTGATCTTTCAAAAGCCTTTGATAAGCTCAGTTAGACATACATTCAAGAAATGTTAAATGATTTCGGATTCTCTACTATGTGGGTTCGTTGGATTATGAGTCTTATCTCCTCATCCTTCTTCTCCATTCTTGTGAACGACATCCCCTCCCATCCCTTCAGTCCCTCTAGAGGAATTCAGAATGGCGACCCTCTCTTCCCCTTCCTCTTTGTGTTAATGGCAGAAGGCCTAGGACGTCACATCAAATAGGCGCTCCTCACCCAGCAGCTCAAAGGTCTCTCCATTCACCACTCCCCAACTATAACTCAACAATAGTTTATTGATGAAAACATGCTTTTTGGTTACCCGTCAATCTAGGAAGCCTCCCTCTTCAAATCCCTGCTCAATGACTTCTCTGAGGCTTCAGGAACCAACATCAATAAAGCCAAATCACAGATATTTTTCTTCCATACTCCCCTTGTCGTGCAGCATTCCATAGCTCGGATATTGGGTTTCCCCATAGATACTCTCCCTTCCAAGTATCTTGGAGCCCCCCTTACTGATTCGACCATAAAGCACTCCTCCTAGCGCATCCTCATTGAGAAGCTTGAATCCCGTCTCAACCTATGGACGCACAGAACACTGAACATTGCAAGTCGTGTGGTGCTCATAAAAGTTGTGCTACAGGCAATTCCACTTTATTTATTCTCTATCCTTGCAGCGCCTAAGTGGGTAATTAAAAGAATAAGGGATCTACAGCGTAACTTCCTCTGGGGAAACATAGCCAGAAACCACAAATGGGCTCTGGTAAAATGGAACACAGCCTGTATGCCTAAAGAAAAAGGTGGCATTGGCGTGAGGGATCCCAATCATAGAAATGCTATCATGTGCGCCAAAATCTGGTGGCAATGGCTCTCTTCCCCTGAAAAGCCTTTGGCCGCCCTTTGGACTGCCAAATATGCTAATGATAGACCTCAGGAGGAGCTCATCAGATTCACTCCCAATGCAAAAGGTTCACTCATATGGAATGCTGCCAAGAAACACTTCCTGTTGTTTCAGCAGCATATTTTTTGGGAAGTAGGAAATGGGTAGAACAGCTTGATTCTGGACGGATTCCTGAAACCAATTGCCAAAGCTCAAGAACATTATTAACCCGCTTCCAAGATACATCGTGGAGGAATAACAACAAGAAAATATTTGGCAGCATTGGACTGAGGAGACAGTGCAAGGTTACAGACAATGGAAGCAAGGTGACAGGCTAATCAGGAATGCAGATCACCTTTTTATGAAGGATCTAGAAAGGGAGCTCCCAAAATGATGTATAAGACACTCTGAAGGCAAGGACATTATACGATGGGGTTACAGGCCTAAAGGAACCTTTTCCACCTCGAAGGCCTACAAAATTATATGTATAGAACCTTCGCCCCCCGATCCCATTTGGGGTAGAATATGGGCTTCAGGCACCTAGCCCAAAGTCCCCCTTTTCCTCTGGCTGGTTGGGCATCAGAAAATTATCACCTGGGATAAGCTAAGGCGAATAAACTACCATGGCCCTTCTATCTGTGTCAATTGTAAATCCCAGGAGGAAACTCTCCAGCACCTTCTAGACTCATGCACCTTAGCCAATCATTTGTGGGAGAAGGCAAGCTTCAGATGTCAAAGAAGATGCAGAATGACAGACGATATCACCAATTCCTTACGTCATTGGCAAAAGAATCCCTACAAAAGTGAAATTCTCAACCATTTATGGAGGATGATTCTCGGGCTCCTCCTCTAGGGCATCTAGAAAGAAAGGAACAAGCACATATTCAAAGATCAAAGTTCTCCATTAGAAATCATCTAGAGCAAGTTATGTATGAATCTCAAAGAGACTCTGATGCTTCGCTCCTAGACTCAGGATGACCTTCCCTCTCTAGATAATGAGAAAGCCATCTGGGTTAACTGGAACATGCAACTCCCTCAGCAAACTCACAATAACACCCCCTCAAAAAGCATCAACATAAAAAAGGATTCCTGGACAGCTCCTCCAAAGCACACCTTCAAGCTCAACTTTGATTGAGCCTCAAAGGGCAACCCTGGAAAAGCAGGTTTCGGTGGAATATTCAGAAATCACACAGGCTTGCCTCTACTAGTTTACTTTGGAAACATAGGATGGGACACCAATAACTTGGCTGAGTTGGAGGGTCTATGTCAAGGTCTCCTCCTCTCATGGAAACACCATTTCCATCCCCTCGAGGTCGAAGGTGACTCCTTGATCCTTGTTAACATGGCCAAGCAGCTCCTAAATGGATCTCATGTGAGGAAAATAGCCACTAGTTGGAGAGTCGAGGCTAGATTGGAGGCCATAGAACAAGCACTTCTCAATAATAGGGCCATCATCTTGAATCATATTAAGAGGGAAGGCAACAAGGTTGCTGACCTCCTAGCCAATGTTGGTGTGGAAAATGAGCATACTCTAATCACAGGAACTCTAGACATAATATCGAAACATGATCAGGAACAAGAATGCAAAATTTTGGTCCAAAGAGATGTTGCCCCCCCCCGAATGCGAGTGTCTAAGGCCGCTTTCATTACGATGGGACTAGAGTGGGCTGTGAAGAGCCGCCACCTGCCAGCCGTGTACAACGGAGCTGGATCCATGTGGAGGGAGGGTCACAAGCAGGTGGGTTTCACTTGGTTTAAAGGAATGGATGCTCGCGACATTAATACTCTGTTCACTTTCTCCCTAAACCCTCCTCAGATCATTGCCCATGTATCTGTGCTCTTTCTCGAGGAAGCCCAAGAAGAGGTGAATCTAATGTTTTACGGGAGGACCAGGGAATAGATTCGATGCCAATTGTAGGTTCCTCATGAGACATGGAAATGCTAGCCAGCAACGTCAATGACACAATGATGGAGACTACGCCCCCGGGTTCGACTGCGAATGAGGAGGCCCAAGCTCAGTACCTGGCTGATGGTGGATGGTGCAGGATCATGGAGGAGACTCCTTAAGCTTAATCCAAGATATGCAGCTTCTTTTCAGGTTATGCAGCCCAGTAGCGAGGGCTTTTTGTCAGTACTGATAATTTTTTGTATATGTTGTTGTGCCAAGGTCAATCATGTGTGTTTTTTTGTAAAACTGGTAAGCTCATAAAGGCTAAATTGTTTTCCTCTGGATCCCCTACGCAGGACTGCAAAACTTGGTCTTGTCCAACCTCTATGTTCTGGACACTTTTCTGTTTCATGTTACCTTTCCTTCTGGACAACTGGTTCTTTTTGCTCGTCATGTTGTAATTGTACACCTTTAATGTGAATAATAGAATAGTCTTATTTAGAAAAAAATATATATATACATATAATTCTAGAAAAACATTTTATGTAGGAATATTACTTTTTGAATGATTCTCTTTTGTTCGTGTATGTTTTTTCCATTGCAAGTCTAACAAGTCTCATTTAGCATTGCTCTACAAGCACTAACTATAGTTTAAATATAACTTGGAAATTGATTTACACATTGTAAGTGGAAAGTACATCTATACGCTCATTAACTTTATATCGTTCATAGTAAGTTGAAAGTACAAAGTTTTTTCCCCTTTTTTTAACCTCCAACACCACTCCAAATGAACTAAGAACCAATTCATTGTCATTCACATGTTCTATAATTTGTATTTTCTTAGAATGACATTTTTTTCCTTCATTGTTGGTCCCTGTAAAACTTTAAACATATGTGAATTAATACATATTTTTAAACATGTTATATAATATTCTTAAGTATGTTATTAAAAAATAAATAAAAATAAAAAAACTGATATTGAAGAGTATTTTTTCATTCACCTGATTCATCTCTCTACAATTTTTCCATTGGCTTTTGATTCTTTTTGGCACTTAGACAAAAAATAATTTTATTTAGCTTCCTCATTTTGTGGCTTTGCATGACACGCTATAACCAATACATATTAGTTAAACTTCCATATAGTTCAAACATGTTAATTTTTTAAGGAATTTACAAAAACTTGTCTTTTGTGCTCTTTTGGATGTGCTATAATAGTACTGATGAATATTTTGTTATTTGACCACTTCTTGGAAATTTTTTATAGATATGAAACATGTACCATTTAATTCAAAGGCCATTAAATATACTTTATAAATAAATCACATAATTTTAAGCCAAAAAGACATTTGGTAACTAGTGCATTTATGTGCATAAACACACTCACCTTAAAATTTATTATTTTGAAGTAAATTTAAATTATTACGGTGCAATATGTAATGATAAAATCACCACCACCACAGTGAAAAATGAAAACATAAAAAATAGACACAAGCCTTTTGGACTTAATGGTGCTTTATGTTATAGGTGCATCAATGTGTTATATTACACATGACGCACTAAGAAAAAAAAGTCATTTAAAATAAACCAGACAGGGTTGATGGGGTTTGGATCTGATTCAATACATAGTCCCCCTCCTTTACACGTTAAACACCTTATATTTAGGAACACAAACCCATTAAATCTAAAACGTCTAAAACGAAAAGCCCTAATTGTGAAGTGATGGAGGGAGTTAAACCCTAAGGTGAAATTGATTTTTTTATTAAATCTAAATAAGAAAAGACGTTGTAAAGAAATTATTAATAAAATCAATAGTAAAATTTTTATTATGCAGGGTTTTTATTTCCTCTCCATTTTAATGAAATTTAAATAGGAACAGACATTGTAATTTTTCTTTAGTAAAATCAATAGTATAGTTTTTATTGTGCAAGTTTTTGAGTGAATCACTATACCTTTCAAATTCTAGCTTCTAAATAGTTATATTATTCCATAGTATTATGTTTCTCAACAAGGATCCCAATATGTCTCTCTTGCAAATTTCTCCCTTGAAATTTTGGGAAAAATAATGGAATAGTGAATAATTGCTTAATATTTAAAAGAATTTATGAAATTAGATTTCGAAAAATCAATTACTAATATTTTAATTTGAAAAAAATACAGTCACATTTTTTTTTATAAGTTTTTTTTTCTTCTTTAGAACATCAATGTGTCTCACAGTAACAATCACTGGTGCGCTCACTAGTAATACACACCGATTAAGATAACTTATCGGTGCACTAATTTTTTTTAACACAAGGATATTGGAGAATTCCTTTTTTATTTTTGAAATCCTGGAACCTAATGTGTTTATTATTTTAATGCATTACTGCAATTATTATTTAAACACATTGATATGATTAGTTTTATGAGCATCGATATGCTTTAAAAGTTATCTGAATTTTTATTTTAACATAAAATAACATATTCATCTCAAACTATCCCCTAGGATGCATCAACATGAATTATGGTAGTTCATACTTGATTTGGATTAGATAATTATATATTTTTCATCCCTCTGGATGCATTTATATTGGAAAAATTGGAGAAATCAGATCACGGGACTATTTTTACTGGCTGAACCCAGTTTGGCGAAACAGGGTCTGAAATCTTTTTAGAGTGTTTTGAGGCATTGCACAAGATTTTTTAGGGGTAATTTTTTTTTTTGCTTTATCATTTCTCCTTGTAGTGTTATTCGACACACAAATATCTTTCCAATTACATAAGAAGCGTGTTAATGAGAGTCCATATTCAAAAGTTATGCCACTCAGAAGTTGGTTTCTTTGTTTTCACACTTATAGTTTAGGAGGAAGCCGTGTCAAGCCCTATTATTCATGGAAAATGGGATATTCCAATGTTTTTGATATAAAAGGCTCTAGAAGAGTCTATTTTATAACTCCAGTTTAGAGTTGATGTAGCCAAAATTAACCATTAGTAGGCTATCAGGCTCTGTTATAACCGAGCCACTAAGAGGAAGCAACATTTCATTCCTTCGAGATAATTTTGTTACATATATTAGAAAAGATAGATAAGAGAGGATATGTGCACTGTAATAGCGCATAAGCCACAATCATTACGTATTTTTACTTGCAACCTTATTTTCAAGGTAGAGAAAGAGAGAGAAGCGACCTCACCTTCGAGGTGAGTTTTCTATCGAATGGGTTTCCTGGAGAATATTTTGTATCTTATGTGTCTTTGTGAGCTTATTTTGGCATTTTCTAGTTTTCTACATAATTTCCATTCACATGCATGCACTAATTACAATAAAATCTACAAATCTAGAAATTAAATAAAACTGTAATAGTGTAGAATTTTGTATTTTTAATATAATATTGTCAGATTTGTTGTGATGAACTGTTCAGTTGAATATCCACGATAATTTATAGATCATTTGGTATCAAATTAGGTTTATTTGGGTATTTTGTGGAGATTGCAGTGATCTAGAATCACAGAGTCGCAAATCATAAGACCCTAATCGTGGGCGACGAATATGTAAATTACCCTGATGGGCTTGCATATGTGAGGTTCTCGTAGCTGAAACAACAAGTAATAGAAATAAATCACAATGTTAACCTCCTCATGGTGGCCCTGAGCAATAAGTTGGGGATATTTGGAGAAGTTGGGGGTTGAAATGAAGAGGACAAATAAGAATGGGGATTAGAATCTCAAGGAGAAATGAAAAAACTATTGAAGAAAGAATCCAATAAAAATAAATTCAACTTGAGCGACATGAATTAGTCCCAATTTAAAATGGAAGAAAAAAGTTGATATCATGTTGTACCATGGAAAGATCAACACTCTAAATCTTATCTATTGGTTGCATCAACTGGAAGTTTATTTCAACATCCATAAGATCGTGGAAGGGCAAATTATCTCATTTGTGTGACATAAATTAGATGGCCATGCACTGAATTGGTGGGAGAACCACACAAAAACCATGAGGTTGATGGCAGAATCTCTAGTGACTAAACGAGAATATTTCAAAACCCTCATTAATTCATAGTTTTATCCCATTGGGTATATAGAGGACCCATGGATTTGGTGACATTACCTTAGACAAAAGCTAGGCCAAATCCTAATTAATCCCGACTAGCATTTATTCTATAGTTCCATTCCTTACCAGAAACAAGAAACAGAGAAAGAAACAACACATGTTTCTGCGAATAAGAAACATGAAAGCATGTCCCATCTCCCAAAACATATATTATTTATATTAAACTGATTAGTAACATATTAATGTAGAGTCATGAAGACAATAACCATCCTAAATAACCTATTGACACTTGCGTGATTTGCAATAATTGAGTGCTTAGTATTCTAGCACACTCGAGTATGGAAGGGAAAATTATCTCATTTGTGTGACATAAATTAGATGGCCATGCACTGAATTGGTGGGAGAACCACACAAAAACCATGAGGTTGATGGCAAAATCTCTAGTGACTAAACGAGAATATTTCAAAACCCTCATTAATTCATAGTTTTATCCCATTGGGTATATAGAGGACCCATGGATTTGGTGACATTACCTTAGACAAAAGCCAGGCCAAATCCTAATTAATCCCGACTAGCATTGATTCTATAGTTCCATTCCTTACCAGAAACAAGAAACAGAGAAAGAAACAACACATTTTTCTGCCAATAAGAAACATGAAAGCATGTCCCATCTCCCAAAACATATATTATTTATATTAAACTGATTAGTAACATATTAATGTAGAGTCATTAAGACAATAACCATCCTAAATAACCTATTGACACTTGCGTGATTTGCAATACTCGAGTGCTTAGTATTCTAGCACACTCATATTTCTCATGAACTTTGAGGTTTTCTATGGTTTATTGCTTGGTTGTTCCTATTCTACATGTTCTTTATCAACCCCTCCAAGTGTATCAACAGGAACTTCTTCATGTTCCTCTTCCTCTACCCCTAATGATATTAAGAAATCCAGAGAACCCACGACATTTTGGGCACAAATTATCCCTAACAAATAAGGGTTTCAACCAGTTTCCATTTCGAACATAAATCATGAAAAGAAAAAAGGAAAATGGTTAACAACATACCTTAATATCAAGTTGGGGAGGCTCCCCTTTATATTTGCATGCATTTCAAAACCACAAATTTAAGAAACAAGGGACTTAACGAATCAATCTCAAAATGGTAGTTGCATAAACATCCTCAAAACCTTTCACTTTTCTATGTCATAAACCCTCTAAATTAGCACGCGCCAAAAACAAGTAAAAAACTTTGAAACCCATAAAGACTGTCTTTTATATAAATCTTAAGAAACCCTCAAAACCCAATAAAATATTCTCTTGCAAAACTATTTAATAACCCGTTAAAGCCCTCTCTTATAGACATCTAAGAAATCCTTGCTAGCCCTTGTATCAATGAATTGCTTGGTACAAACCCTTCCCTTAAGAAAAACGTATATCCCCTGAAACCCTTGCGCATGTAGTGGCATCTTATCCAACATATCCTCCATCGAAATTGTTGAAGTACTCGTCTTCCATGGGTTCCAAATCATTGATCGTAGCAGAGTAAAAATGCCACAACTCACTTTGTACTGACTATTGGACTGGCTTTGATTTTATTGATATTGGCTGCAAAATTTTGAGTTTAAATTGTTATGGCCCTCATGATGGTTAACAATAGTGAAGGAATAATTTTTATGATATGGATCCCTTAAATGAATGCAAGGTCACTTTGGTAAAATAAAACTTGAGGTTTTCCCGAGCCATGAGGGTAAGTGGAGAGTTATGGAATAATTTATTTGATATGGATTACTTGAAAGGAGAACAAGGTCGTAGTTTGGAGAGAACATATTTTTACTTTAAGAAGTAGAACAATGTCATAGATAGGAGTGATTTCAAACTCTAGGAAGGCTTGAGCTATGGTGTTCTCTAACTAATTGATTCTGTAATATATTATTTTAAGCATTAAATGAGGGGTAAATATATTTGGTTTAGTTCCAAAGATTAAACGAGATTGTTACGTTTTTAATTTAAAAAAAAATGATTCATGAAGTAGATAATATTCAAAATTAAGGAATGAGTTGTTATTTTCCTCATTGAGGTCCAATTTCCTCAAATGACATGTTGAACTCATATCAAATATATTATTGTAATGGCTTTGAGACTTTTGTTATTGTATGGTCCTCTTACCTACAAGCTAGAGGGTAGGGTGCTTGGTTGCATGGAGAAAAAAATATTTGAAATTGGGGTCTAGGAGATGTTCCAATCATAGTCTTATCCTTATAAAATTGTAAAGGTATAAGAGTGAAGGGAAAAGTTCTGTAGCTTCAAGAAGATAATAAAAACACAAAGTATTTTCACAACCTTGCAAACCATGGAAAAAGTATTAACTCGATTTGGGAAATTTATGATCAATATGGGAAAATAATTAATAGTTCTCCAGGTTTAGATACTTTGGGAGTGACTCATTTCAAATTTGTTTATAAGAAGTCAACTATGGTGATGTTGAATTTCTAAATATTACATATGATTTCGCTAGTTTCATAACTAAAGAGGATAATAATTTAATAATGGAAAGAAATTCAAGGAAGAGATGAAAGTTGTTATGGCTTCATTTGAAAAGATAAAACTAGTGTCCAAACAATTCGATAGTAAAATTATTTATTGTCTTTATGAGATGTTGGAAGACGACATGTTATATGTCGTATGAAAATTTGAACCTCTAGAAAATTGTTAAGAGCAATAAACTTGGTGTTCCTTACTTTGATTCCTAAGAAAGATAATCCACCTTTATTTGATGAATTCAAGCCTAGATCATTATGTAAATGCATGTACAAAATAATAGTTAAGACTCTTGTTGTTAGAATTAAAAATATTTTTACACCAAAGGTGTTCTTTAAGCGGAAGGTCCTTGGGAATCTTTCGTCTTCTGTTTGCATCTTCTAAGATCTTGCCATATGTTCCCACTACATTACCGTAATATTTTAGTTGTTTGTCCACACCCTTTAGGAGCCTGCCATATGTTCCCACCTACATTACCATAATTTACCTTGCAGTAGGTCAAGGCATTGCGAAGGCAATGAAAGCCATGGAAGGTCAAGTTATAGAAAAAATGACAAATATCAATGCTATAAAAACCACAAATAGTGTAAGGGCTGAGACATATAGAAAGTGCCTTTTTTTCTTCCGAAAGGTAAACACATTGAACATTATATGCTCTATGCTTTCCTATCAGGTCTCAATTTGTAATGGAGGACATTTTTTGTGAGAGTAGCTGAGGTATTTTTATGGTGAGTTGGATTGAAGGAAGGTACCTCCCCTATTGTGATATAACAATGGGTAGCAACAATTTATTCAACAATGGTGACAATGAACAAGGCATGAGTAGGGTGAACCTTAGAAAACAATGAGGGGACACATTCATGAGGTTTGGTCCATTGAATAAAGCCAAGGGTGCAACCAAAAACGAAGTATAACACTATCACAACAGGATTTCCATTGATTTTTAAAAAGAAGTGAAGGAGATTGAGGAAAGGGCTTATGAAACGAGAAGAGGAACTTCCAGCAAACAAATGGATGAAGAAATTATCTTTTAGGCATATGACCATGGATATTTTACAAGGAGGGATTCCAAATTCCTCAAGCTTGTAAAGTTTTATGGTTTATGAAGATATTTGTGGTCATGACTAGAGCTTAAGGGCACTCAACATAATGAAGTTTTACTTACTAGACTATGAAAAATGAAGTAAAAGTATGATATTTGTATCAATGTGATTTGGCACTCATAACTGGTGTTGAAGAATAGAGTAGGTGAGAAAAAAAGTGACATGGTAGAGGAGGAGATGGTGGCAAGGTTGTGGCGGACCATAAACCATGATATTAAGCAACCAAGTATCACATCGTAATCTATATTGTCTCCAACATGACTTAGATGAACATCAAGAGCTATTCTATGGTTTTTTATGATATTAATTATGTTATGAAGATTAGATTCATCATAGGTATTTTAAGATATTAATTTCTGAGTGATAATTACAAGACTATTTATGGTAAGATTTTGATGGTCAGATTGGGTTTGGGGTATGCCTTACAGTTTCTACAATTATTTCTACTTGGTATGCTCTATTTGATCTTTCGTCCTTTGTCAAAGGCATCAAAGGCATATGAAAACATGCCACGTGATATAGCGAGTCTAGAGACCAATCCAAAGAAGTAAATAATACCATAATTATGTCTCCATTCCAAAACATATAATCTACCAAAGAGTAACACATCATCGACAAAAACTAGATGAGTAACTATGACTTGTCTATTAATCAAGATACATGTAAGTGACCCATCTATATCTGCCTGCAAGAAAAAGATGCTAGTCCCTCAATAACAAGAATGAAAATAAGGGGTGATAAGGTGCATCCTTATCGGAGACCTCGAGAGGCAAAAAAAATTTAGTAGGAAGTTCATTAACCAATAAGACAAAGTTTACAATAGATACATAGGCCATGTTCCATTTCGAAACTTGAAGTGAAATGTCAATTTTGGTGTAGGACAAGTCGAGGAAAGGTCCAATCTACATAATCAAAATATTTTTGAAGGTCCAGCTTCATAATAATCACCTCAAGCTTCTTATATTTGATAGTATGTACAATCTACTATGCAATAGAAACCACATATTCAATTTTTCTTTGACAGGATTATCATGGTAAGCCCTCATAATTAAGAAAATAATATCTAAGGCACTAAATAGGAGACAAAGCAAAAACAAAAGATAATGTACCAGAAGATGATGGACCAAGATCTAGTGTTGTAGAAAGATTGTGAAGATCAGTATCAACCCCATTCAAATGATTGAAAGGCTTCAAACACTATTCCTTACTAATGGTCACATTACGATGAGAATTGGGACTAATAGAGATCTTAGGAGAGGAGGATGATTGAATCAGTAGGGTCTCTAGATGCGTCTCAAAGTGAATAAGGATACACTTGACATTCCTTTGAATCAGTTGAGATAGTGAAGCCAATTATCTACTCCGGATTGTGATACAACCCATAGTGACTCGGAACTGTGATCAACCTTCCACACAGTGGCTCGATGGACATACATAGAAGCTCAGATCTGTAACATTCTATGATGTGTGACTCAAACCTTCTAAGATTACCCTTGAACAATGTGTTAGTGTCAGTCAGTTTTTCTTATCACTAGGTGATCAAATATGATTTTATCAATTTTTTTTAGGGGTCTCAAAGACAAATTTTATTATGTCACTAGGTTTTAAGAATAAAATTTTGTCACTGGCTAGTGTGTCTAAATATATTGTTGCTCCTTCAAGAGTTACATGTTCCAATCACTTCCATCACTCATTATGATGTGCCGTCTCTGAAAGGTGTCATGGTCATCTTAGTTTTAGTATCATGGTTGTCATTCAGTTCGTTGTTTATCCATTAGGTAACTATGGTTTTCATTCATTCAATTCTTCATCCCATTCATAAATTGGCATGTGAAGGATTAGTGATTAACAAAGTGTTTCAAAAAATAGTTCTACTTCAAAAATACTTTCTATTAATATTCAAATAATCTCAAACTACATTCAGAGGTTCTTGAGCTACATGGTTTCCAAAGCAAAAGTGAGAAAGGCATAGTGTGGGCCACCCCACTAATGTGAAAAGAAATTAACCTCAAAAGCTATAAAAGACCATCATTTTTCATTTCTCTCATTCATTTCATTGATAAATAAGCTCTCACTCATCATCAATCACTTCCTCACCATTTTTAAGGACAAAGACATTCCAAAAATTGATTTCAAACCCTTTCGTTGCATTTTTAAGCCACCTCGCTGTGTTTTTAAGGAGCACGTTGCACTTTTCACTAGGAACATTGTGATTTATTATGGTTACCTCCATCAATTCCTCTCACCCTAAGACATTATGGAGGATAAAATGGCGGAGTTGTGTTGTGATAACATTCAAGCTATGGAGTTTTGTTGTATCTCATATTATGGAGTACTGATCACCCTCAAACATTTGTTGTAGCTCGGATTGTGGAGTATTGGTCACCCTCAGACTATTTCTTTAGAGTATTGTTGAGATCACCTTTCAGACTATTACTTTGGAGTATTTAAGAATATCTTGGGACAACCAAGAAGACTCTTTAGAAGCTCCTTTAAGGATAGCCTTGAAGATATTATGATAAAGCCTTGAAGAAGAATGTGCAATAGTTGAGCAAGGATGCTTTGAAGCATTGAAGCGTTGAGACAATGAAGAATCACTAAGATATTGAAGTCTTGGTGTAGCATGGTACGTTGGACAATGGTGTAGTGTGGTGCAAGGATTGTCATTTCTGAAGTCTTCGTGCAACATTGTGCACTGGACAGTGGCATAGTGTCATGCAAGGATTGTCATTGTTGAAGTCTTGGTGCAACATGATGCGTTGGATAGTGGTGTAGTGTGGTGCAAGGATTTTCATTACTAAAGTCTTGTTACATCATGGTGCATTGGGCAGTGTGATATTTTTAACAATGGTCTAATGCAATGAAGGATTATTGCTAATAGGAATATTGAAACTTGGGTATGGAGTTTATTGACCTGTGAAAAGAACAATCATGTGGAACCCATGATGTGTGGATGAGTAAGACTTGGGGAAGACTTGTAAACATCCTTGGAGACATGATGTTGTGTTGAGGTCATCATGAAGTAAACTCACAGGATTTGATTGGGTACCATGAAGAACAGTGGTGACACCTTCTATATGACATGGTTGTCATTGATGATGTAGTGTAGAGACTACAATGAAGCTGAAGATTGAGAGGACTCATTGAAGAAGACTTTGGGAGCTGTGAAGTACAACCAGAACATATCTTGACAAAATAGGTTTGGTGTCCTTGGATTTGATGCTCCTAAACTCAAGGTTGGTGCCTTGGATAATATAGGGTTGAAACCCCAGAGGTTGGAGCCTCACTAAAGTTCAAGTAGGTGCTTCACATATCCCAGGTTGGAGCCTAGGTGCCTTCATCAACGGTTGGATCCCTACCCATATTATACATAATTCATTATAAATATTATATTAATAAAAGAATTTATTTCTATTGTTCATTTTGTGTTCTAAATATAAGTGATATAACTATTAAAAGTAACAATTGAAAAGAAATATTGATTCACCCCCATCTCACTATTTTCAACAAGTGCATGAATTTCATTCAATCGAAAGCTTCCTCTACAATAGGGTTTTCTCCAATAATTAATTCCTACAAGATCAAACTATATCAACCTTCCCATCTAGAAAAATATAATCCTGTATCTCATTCAATGGATAACATTTTAGATTTCTAGCACCCACTCGATAATGATAACTTCTTTGTTAGGTCCCTATACTACTAGTGTAACCCCTTATTGTTATTAGTACAACCCCCTTATTATATTGTTTTGCCCATGTAGTCCCCATATTTTTATTATTGTGCCCCACAGAAGCCCATTATTGTTATTAATGTGCCCTTACATTATTATTGTTATGTCAACTAAATTATATTATGACCCCTTAGACTCTGATATATAGAAAGGAGGTCTTGTCATTTGTATCATCCAAGAATTATTCATTTGTGTAATGTAAAAGAGGTTTCCCACTCGAAGAGGCTGATTTCTAATGCATTGATCTATCTTTTCTATCTTTTTGTCAGTTGGTTTCATAACATTTGGTATCGGAGCTTTGGATTCTAGGGTTTCACTGCTCCAAATAGGTCATTGTGGAATGTTCGCTATAACTTTTTCGCTACGAAGTCTCAGAAGCTTAAAAAAACTATTTGAGATGAAATCGTGCTGAACCTCAGGTGAAAATTTTAGATCTTGTCTCACTGTATTTTCGGAGATATTATCTAAGGAAGTTAGGGTTTCTACAAGATCTAGAATTTCATCTAAAACACGTCATCATGGAATTTTTTCTATAATGTTTTTGTTATGAAGTTTCAGAAGCTAAAAAAAACCCATTTGAGAAGAAATCGGTCTAAACCTTCGGTCTAAATTTTAGATATTGGCTCTCTATATTTTTCGATATATGATCTGAGAAAGTTAGGGTTTGTGCAAACTCCCGAACTAAATCCTAAACAGGTGACCTTGGGAAAATCATCATAACATTCTCTCTGAGCATCAAATTGAAATTTCATAAGAAGTTGCAAAAAGAGGATAGACTGTAATTTTCTGTGTATCTGTTTCAGGTCCTAAGGTTGTAAAAGTGACACGTGGCACTTCGTACAAGTTCTCTCTACTGAACTAGTCTATAATCACATCATAGTGGGAGATTTTCCATAACTCTTGCTTGCAAAATCCAATCTTGATCAGATTTGTGGGGTTAGAAAGAGAACTTAGAGGGCTACTGCAATATGCAATTCTAGAACTTGGATATCTGAAGTTATAGCGTAACAATCATTTCAAGATAGAGCTCCTAAAATAAAGAAAAGGTGGTATGAGGAAGTTTGATGGCAAGGTTTTGGTAAATTGGATACTACAGATGGAGCAATATTTTGATATAAATGAGGTGCAACTATTACAAAAGGTACATATTGCATCTTCATATTTAGAACTGGATCCATTTTTGTGGTATAAGGGGCTTTATTCTCGTAAACCACTTATTATGTGGTCAATTTTCACGGAGGAAATGATAGCACATTATGAGGATACAAAGAGAAACACCTTCTTTAGCCAATTTATAAATCTCAAACAAAAGTGTTCAATAGAAGAGAACATTGAGGACTTTTGAAAATTGAATATAAGGGTAAATGATATTCTAGAGAAGTAAAAGATTGATGTCTTCATAGGTACTTTAAAGGATAACACTCAACATGAGGTTCGTCTTTGGGAACTTGATTCATTGGAGAAGGCATTCAGGTGGGCAAGAAAAATTGAAAGCCAATTTATGGAAACAAGGAATCCCATGACTCATGACTATAATTATGCAAGTCTTTTTTCTCATAGCCTTCCACAACCTACAAGGTTTACACGACAACATTTGGAAGAAAAAAGAGAAAAAGGGCTTTGTTGCAATTGTGATAGCAAATGTACTAAAGGTCATAAGTGTGCTGAGAAGAAATTATTTTATATATATTATGAAGAGAAGCAATAAAAGGATCAAGAAACATCAAAATAAGCAGATATACACCAAGAACCAACCCTAGAGAAAGAAGAAATGAATTCGACCATATCTTGTAAAGCATTGGCAATAATTACCACTCCTCAAACTCTTAAGATAGAAGGACATATCAAGAAGAAAATGGTTCAAGAAGTGAAAGATCACATAGAGAAAGAAGAAATGAATCCGACATTTCTTGTAATTCATTGCCTGAAATTACCACTCCTCAAATTATAAAGATAGAAGGACATATCAAGAAGAAAAGTGTTCAAGAAGTGAAAGATCACATCGAGCATCAAGAACAAGTTCTAAAAATTTTAAAGGATAACGCCACTTTGGTGCAGAATCAAATGAAACAAAAGGTAGATCAACATTGCAGTGAAAAAAGTTTTGATATAGGTGATTGGGTATTTTTAAGGCTACATCTCAAGTAAGCTATTTATGAGAAGGAAATGTTGGCAATATTACATGCACTTAAGAAATGGTGACCTTACCCAATGGGAAGGCACTTCAAGGTAAAAATGGATCATGATAGTCTTAAATACTTTTGAGAGCAAATATTATCTTTCAAAGAATAGAAAAAATGGGTCACAAATATGTTGGGTTATGATTTTGACATCATCTATAGAAAAGGGAAGCAAAATTTTGTTGCAGATGCACTCTCAAGAAAGGATTAAGATGTGGAAGCATTGTTTTGTGTTATTTCTATTATCCAACCAGATTGGATAAACGAAGCAAGGGATGAATGGAAGAAGGACAAAGAAGTGTGGCCACTCATTTAAAAGTTGCTAAATATCAAAATTTAAACAATATTACCAAAACTTGACGAGGAAGGAAAAATCATATTGGAACCTGGAGCAGTAAGAGAGACAAGAACCTGACAGCTAA
This sequence comes from Pinus taeda, assembly GCA_000404065.3. Lineage (NCBI taxonomy): Eukaryota > Viridiplantae > Streptophyta > Pinopsida > Pinales > Pinaceae > Pinus > Pinus taeda. The sequence continues at coordinate 18,661 of APFE031162894.1, read as the reverse complement.
GAAATCGATCAATTTCAGAGTATCTCATCAAGCGGAAGAGCTTACCCGCCAAGGATTTCACATGAAAGGACAATAATCTTATACATAAACATGAAGAAGTAATGAAGTGTTGAGTACAACATTTTTTGAAGGAGAGGTGCATGTTAGGTCCCTATACTACTAGTGTAACCCCTTATTGTTATTAGTACAACCCCCTTATTATATTGTTGTGCCCATGTAGTCGCCATATTGTTATTATTGTGCCATTACATTATTGTTTTTATGTCGGCTCTGATTATATTATGACCCCTTATACTCCTATATATAGAAAGGAGGTTTTGTCATTTGTATCATCTAAGAATTGTTCATTTGTGTAATGTAAAGGAGGTTGCCCCATCGAAGAGGCTTATTTCTAAGGTGTTGATCTATCTTTTCTATTTTAGATTTATAGCACCCATTCCATAATGATAACTTCCTAAAGGTGTGCCCCAAATCCATTCAACATGGAATTATCACTATTTACATCATGAAAAATATGGGTAAACACCCCAACCAAGATAAATGGTTTCTAGAATATGATTTTTCTACACATTTCCCTCATCCCATTTCACAAGTAGGGACACTTGCATCTTTAAATAAGGAGGAAATACCATGGATTTCAAGAGAGGAAGAAGTTAGAGGATATAATAGTGTTATGTTGCTACCATGGATCCACATTAACTTTCAATATATAGATGCAATTTTTCATTTCCATGTTTAACAAGGAAGGAACTATAGGTAAATTTCTATAAGCTTCTTATTGCATTTGTGAAAGATATGACCCATATAATCTACAATTATGCTCTTTAATGTAACCTAACACACATCCATATGCTTTGTGATCACTAGCGTAGCCCTCAATCCTTATAGGTTAGTGATAAAGTATGACTATATCCTTAGAAACAACATTTTCATCACGCTAAACATCATAGATTCATCCACTCCCATGGGGCCATCACCTAATTAATTGCAACATAGTAGCTGCATTATGGAAAATGAAATAATGCCTTTAATTTCACTAGGTATTGATAAATACCTCCATTTTTTTTTTTTATGAAACCCTGCTCCTAATACATATTTGCAATAAAGCAAGGTCTTATTTTTACTAGATATCCTTTAAATTCCCCTCAATACCTATAAACCATTTGGTACCCTACAACTCCCCATAGTACTTATAATACATTAACTTTATTCTTTACAATTTTAAAACTCCCTTTATAAAATGAACATGGTAGGACATTGGTCAACAAGGTGAAGCCCCTCTACCCACTCCTTTATTGCAAATATTAGATTCTACATTAGATTGGTGATAATTCCTTCAAATGAGAGCTTCTCTACATTAGGGTACTCTCCAACAATTAGTGCCTACAAGATCAAGTTATATCAACCTTCCCATCTAGACAAATATAATCCTATATCTCATTCAAATGGATAACTTTTTATATTTCTAACCCTGATTTGATAATGATACCTTCTTAAAGGTGTGCCCTAAATAAAATCATCATGGCATTAAAACTATTTACATAATGAAAAAAACGGTAAAATCCCCACCCAATATAATAGGTTTCTAGAAGATGAATTTTCTACTCATTTCCCTTACCTCATTTCAAAAATGGTGACATGTGCATATTTAAATAATGAGGAAATAATATTAATTTGGAGATATGAAGTCATTGGAGGATATGGTAGTGCTTTGGCACTAGCACAAATCCATCTTAGCTCTAAATATATAGATGTCCCACTCCGTTCCATCATTATATCACATGACACCCGTCACTTAAGGGATGTAACATGGACTTGTCACTCCCTTAGAGGTTGAAACCACTTAATAGGGTCGTTGGTTAACCTCCTTCTTAAACTTGGAGACATTTATACGTTCTAAAGTCCATTATGAAAAGGCATGCCATTGTGAAGTGTCAATTTCATTCCATGATTTGTAAGCTCATTTACTCAATTGTACTAATGATTCGTTGTACTAGAAGGTGAGGAGACACATTGGATCTTATACAGGATTATAGGTTGGCCTTCATCTTGGGGTTTGGTCTCCCTATACGGGGTCCAAGCCCTCTAGAAGGTCATATTGTGATTGTAGGGCGAGCATAGAGAGACATGGGCCACCACTATAGCAGAGAGAATATAGGCACATCATGGGATCCTTCAGCTCCACTCAATGCTAGCTCGTGTTCCATTCAATTGAAGATGATGATGTACTTGGACCACCTTTCCTAGCTGGATACACACTTGCACCACACTCTTGGCCATTGTTCTAGGGTCAAGATGAGGAATGTGTCTCCCCATGGGAGACAAAGGGAGGGATTGCATCATTGTTCCAACCCTTACATATGGGGTGCAATCTTTCTTGATCCACTCGGAGACCCATGAGGATGTTTTTGTGCCCCCACGACCAGTTGGGAGCACCGCAAGTCATTTGCTTGGCGAGCAAGGGGCCACGCCCTTCATAACTATTTTTTGAGCCCTTCCATCCATTTTGGCACATATTGGACTTCACTAGGCTTTCCAATCACCCTCATAGTTATTATATTATAATTTCAACCTTTTTGATAGGCTTATTGTTCATGTTATGGAGATATTTGGTGGGCTTGCCACCAATTACGGTGTTATTTTGCACATTAGAGACACTTTTAGGTCCTTCTTAGGATAATTAGACCCATTGAACTATTAGTGGCTCATATAAATAGAAGTGAGATCTGATTTGTAACTCATCATCACTTGGTTTGGATCATTTTTTCTGCTAGAACTCGCTATAGCTATTGAAGGATGAATTGGAGATTCTTTAATCGTTTTGATGTTTGGGTTAATGTTATTCTATTTTGATCTTCTCTCTTGCAAATTTGATGGATGGATATACTTTTTTTTCCATGTAAATTTCTCTCTTATGAGAAATTTCCATTATATAATGTATGGAATACTACCTCATGATGTGTCTTGTGCTCTAAATTATGCATAAATCTTGAATCACTTTGGTAGTATTGATATATTCCATGTGTTATTTTTTGGGAAAGAAAAAGTGAATGTTCCTAGGGGTTGCCTTGGAAAAACCTAACCCTAAAACTCCACTATTTGACAAGTTGAAGTATAAATCCTTGTTGTAGCTGGCTAGTTGCTTCATTAGGCCATGCAAAATTGTAATTAGGCTACTTGATAGAACAAAACCCTAAATCAATCTCATTCTTGACTCCTTTATCTCAATATAATGGGAATTGGTCCTATATCCTTGGTGATCACATCAACTTAATGAAGTATCATTCGTTCACCTCCGTTTTCCTCTTTTCTTCATCCCCTAAAGATAAGGAGAATTTCTAGGGCTTGGTGTGAAATTTAAGGAGGTGAAATTTTAGGATTTCGTCTAGGAAAGTTTCTTCATTTATGTCTCCTCTCAACATCCTCCAATTTTGAATGAATTCCACCAATGAAATTTGAAATAAACTTATTCCCTCACTATTGCACCAAGAGGGAACCCTTTGAGCTCCTTTAACTTGGGGATTTATTGAAGGTTTGCACTTTGTAGTTCATATTTCAAAACCTTTTCTCTTAACTATGGGTGATCATTGGATGGGCATTTAGCACAATATATCTCTCAACCCTTAGTCCCTTATAGTATTTATCTCAAAGGTTTTTTCATGGAAAGTCACCCTATATTCTCCCAAAACTCACACTTTAATTGAATCTTTCCATTGGATGAGTCATCCTTGCCTCACTTTGAACCCTAGTATAAACACATCAATCATAAGTGAGGGATTTTGGAAGTTTTTATCTTAGGCATTCATTATTTTTGAATATTCTTAAGCTCGAGATCATCCTTCCCTCAAGCCCTTCTTAGAGATCATTAATTTTGCTTCTAAAAAAAACAACCTATTATCTGAGCCTTGCCTTTGAATGGGAATTTGATATCATATTTTTCATCATTATTGATCTCATCATTCTAGTGATTTCCCTATATCAGGACTCCTCCTATCAGTGAAATTTTGTAAAGAGCAGGGGACATTGATTGAGGTAACAGTGGGTCCTTGTCCCATTGTTTCCACTTGATCTAGTAGTAGTCCTTTGGAACCCCTCCTAAGAACCCTGCTAAATTAAGTGTTAACATTTTTCAAGAACAAGTATAAACCAGATAGCTCACTTAACAAGAATAAAACTAGGCTTGTGGTAAAAGGTTTTTCATAGAAGGAAGGGTTGATTATGAGGATAATATTTCCCCCATTAGAAAATGAGCTACCATCTAGACACTCTTTGTCTTGGCAGCTCAAAATAGTTGGAAAGTCCATCAAATGGATGTAAAAAATGATTTATTGAATGCAGATTTGAAACATAATTTTTTTATGTCCCAACTAGAAGGATTTGTTGTGAAGGGTCAAGAACACAAAGTATGCAAGCTTGTAAAATCGTTGTATGACACCAGGCAAAAACCATGAGCTTGGTATGAGAAGTTGATTGGGAATCTTCTGAAACTCAATCTCAAAAATTATGATATTGATAATGCAACTTTGTTAAGTTGGAAAAATAGCTGTTTATCTTTTGGTCCATGTAGATGATATTTTGATGATAGGGAACAATGAGTGTTATGAAACCAGCTCAAAAAAGGGTAGAAAAGATAGATGAATTCCTTAGAAATAAGCCTCTTCAAGGGGGCAACCTCCTTTACAATACAAAAAAGAAAAATTCTTCGATTATACAAATGAAAAGACCTCCTTTCTATATATAGGAGTCTAAGGAGTCATAATATAATCATAGCCAACATAACAATAATAATGTAAGGGCACAACAATAACAATAGTGGGCTTCTATGGAGCACAATAGTAACAATATGGGGATTATGGGTACAACAATATGATAAGGGGGATGTACTAATAACAATAAGTGTTTACACTAGTAGTATACGGGCCTAACATGCCCCTCTCCTTCAAAAAGTGTTGTCCTCAATGCTTGAGTAGTTCTTGATGCTTCTATAGAATATTCTTGTCCTCCAATGTGGAATCTTCAGCGGGTAAGTTCTTCCACTTTATGAGATACTTTGAAATTGATCGATTTCCTAGCTGTAGTGTTCTCGTTTCTGTGACTGCTACAAGTTCCAATATGATTTTTCCTTCCTCTTAAATTTTTGGCAATATTGTTTGAATTGGGATATTTTGCAACTTTTGAATGAGTGGCCACACTTCTTCGTCCTTCTTCCATTCATCCCTTTCTTTGTTTATCCAACCTGGTTGGATAATAGAAATAGCACAAAACAATGCTTCCACATTCTCATCCTTTCTTGAGAGTGAATCTACAACAAAATTTTGATTCCCTTTTCTATAGATGATGTCAAACTCATAACCCAATATATTTGTGACCCATTTTTCTAGTCTTCTATAGATAATATTTGTTCTAAAAAGTATTTAAGACTGTCATGATCCATTTTTACCTTGAACTCTCTTCCCATTCGGTAAGGTCGCCATTTCTTACGTGCATGTAGTATTTCCAGCATTTCCTTCTCATAAATAGCTTGCTTGAGATGTAACAGTAAAAATACCCAATCACCTACATCAAAATTTTTTTCACTACAATGTTGATCTGTTTTTTGTTTCATTTGATTTTGCACCAAAGGGGCGTTATCCTTTAAAAGTTGGAGAACTGGTTGCTGATGCTCAATGTGATCTTTCACTTCTTGACCCTTTTTCTTCTTGATATGTCCTTCTATCTTGAGAGTTTGAGGAGTGGTAGTTCTTTCCAATGTTTTACAAGATATCATCAGTTTCATTTCTTTATGCTCGATGTGATCTTTCACTTCTTGAACATTTTTCTTCTTGATATGTCCTTCTATCTTGATAATTTGAGGAGTGGTAATTCTGGCCAATGAATTACAAGATATGGTTGGATTCATTTCTTCTTTCTCAATGTGATCTTTCACTTCTTGAACCTTTTTCTTCTTGATATGTCCTTCTATATTGAGAGTTTGAGTGGTAATTCTTGCGAATGCTTTACAAGATATGGTCAGATTCAATTCTTCTTTCTCTGGAGTTGGGTCCTAGTGTATATCCTATTCTTTTGATGTTTGTTGATCATTTTCTTCCTCCTCTTCATACTCTATGTAAAATACTTTCTTCTCAGCACACTTATGAACTTTAGTGCATTTTCTATCACAATTGTAACAAATCCCTTTTTCTCTTTTTTCTTCCAATAGTTATGGTGTAAGCCTTGTAGATTGTGGAAGGTAGGAGAAGAAAATGTTCCACAATTATAGTCATGAGTGGTGGGATTCCTTTTTTTCGTAATTTCACTTTCCATTTTTCTTACCAACTCGAATGCCTCCTCCAATGAATCAGGTTCCCAAAAATGTACCTCATATTGAATGTTGTCCTTTAAAGTCCCTATGAAGACATCAATTCTTTGCTTCTCTGGAATATAATTTACCCTTCTATTCAATTTTTGAAAGTCTTCAATGTGCTCTTCCATTGAACCCTTTTGTTTGAGATTTATCAATTGGCTAAAGAAGGAGTTTCTCTTTGTATCCTCATAATGTGCTATCATTCCCTCAGTGAAAATTGACCACATGACAAGTGGTTTATGAGAAAAAAGCCCTTTATACCATAAAAATTGATACGGTTATATATAATTAGATGTAATACATACCTTATGTAATAGTGGTACACTCTGTAGATCAAAATATTTCTCCATCCGCAGTATCGAATTTACCGGATCCTTGCCATCAAACATCTGCATCTTGCTTTTTCTCAATTTTAGGAGCTCGATCCTGAAATGTCTGTAAATCTGTAATTTCAGATCTTCCAATTCTGAAATCGTGATTTGTAGTAGCTCCTTTTGTCCTCTTTCCAATGCCACCAGTATGATCCAAATTTGATTCTCCAAGGAAGCGTTATGCCAAATCTCCCATGGTGACCTGATTATAGACTAGTTCAGTAGAGCTAACTTGTATGAAGTGCCATGTGTCACTGTTTCAACCTTAGGATCTGAAAAGTATATATAGGAAACTACAGTCTGTCCTCCTTTCATAAATTCTTACGAAATTTCAATCTGATGCTCAAAACAATAGTTATGACTATTTTCCATAGATCACCTATTTGGAATGTAATTTAGGAGTCTACAAAAACACTGAATTCCTCATATCATATCTCTGCAAATATTGTGCGAAAAGCTCTGAAATTCAGACCCGAGGTTCGACGTGATTTATTCGCAAATGGGTTTTTTTTGTAGCATCTGAAACATCGCAGAAAAAAGGTTATAGTGAAAATTCCACGATGAGCTATTTGGAGCAGCGAAACCCTAGAATTCAAAGCTTTAATACCAAATGTTATGAAACTAGCTCACAAAAAGATAGAAAAGATAGATGAAAGCCTTGGAAATAAGCCTCTTCGAGGGGGAAACCTCATTTACATTACGCAAATGAACAATTCTTTGATTATACAAATGACAAGACCTCCTTTCTATATATAGGAATCTAAGGAGTCATAATATAATCAGTGCTGACATAACAATAATAATGTAAGGGAAAAATAATAATAATAGTGGGCTTCTATGGGGTACAATAGTAACAATATGGGGACTACATGGGTACAACATTATAATAAGGAGGCTGTAATAATAACAATAAGGGGTTACACTAATAGTATATGGGCCTAACAATGAGAACGACATTGCATCCATAAAGAAAGAACCGAGGAAAGGTTTTGAAATGATAGATTTGAGCTATGTTCACCACTATTTTGGTATTGAAGTAACCCAATATCAGAAGTTTATATTCATCCCTCAGAAGAAGTAAATTGGAGGTTTGTTGAACATGTTTGGCATGGTTGAGTGCAATCCTTTAACTACTCCAATGGAATAGGATGTAAAGATCACATCCATTGAGGGAAAATAATTTGAGGTTGGGGCAAAGTATAGACAGATCGTACAAAGTCTCAAGTACCTGACTACTACCAAACCATGCATTTCATTTTCTATTCGAATCCTCTCTAGGTTTATGCAAAAGCCTTATGAGGGTCATTACTCTATTGCGAAAAGAGTTCTAAAGTATTTGAAGGGAACTCAAGACTTTGGACTCAAGTATACATAGGTGGGTGAGTTTAGCTTGATTGGATACTCTTATTCAAACTCTGATAGAGATAAATAAGTCGAAGTATCTACTTTAGGTTATGTTATGAGTCTTGGATCAAGAGTTGTCTCCTAGAGGTCACATAAACAATAAATTCTAGAATATTCCAAAACTGAAGTAGAATATGTGGCAACAGTTGAAGAAACCAAGGAAATTGTGTGGCCTAGGAAAATTCTGGAATATTTGTTTGAGAAACTAGTAAATCCAACTCCTCTTTTGATTGTCAACAGTTCTACAATAAAGCTAGCCATGAAATCAAAGTTCCATGATCAAACGAAGCACATCAATACAAAATACCATGTGATTCGATATCATCTTGAGGCTAAAACAATCCACCTATGGCATTGTTCCAAAAATGAGAAGATTGTAGACATCTTCATGAAAGTGCTTAGAAGGGAAAAGTTTGAAAGATTCAAAATGATTCTTTGAAACACCAACATCCCTTTAGATAAGGAGGGGAATGTTGAATCCTATTCTTTACAGTTAGGAAAACTGATGTAAATAGAAAGAAATAAAGGAAGTTAGATGATGAAGAGACATTGGGAGATGAAACCTAAGAATCTCCCTCTCCTTGCATATGCTCATATTATCTCTTAATTCAAAAAACAATTTCATTCAAATTTATAAACCTAGCCTCCCAGGAAAAACACTTAAAATAATCATATTGGGTAAATGAAAGTAGTAAGCATATGATGGAATAAAAAAAGCACAATACGTAGACATTTTTTTCATTTTTATGGCATGTGAAGCATCAAGGGGCTCACAGAAGATAATTGAAAGAGTCTAGTTTGAAGACAAGGGTAATATGTAGCATATGGGATGAACATATCTAGTTAGCATGCAAGCATGTAGAGAGGAAACCATTAGAATGAGTTGAATTAGCCAGAGTGGGCATGGTGGTATAGTGCATGAGTCAAGTGAGTGCAAAGGAGAAAAAATAACTATTATGGCGGGTTGGGCCAAACTATCATTTGGAAAAGTATGTAATATATAACATTGACCCATTCGAAATGGAAGGATGAAACCTTCTTCAATTTGGAATGATTTCTTGTAAATGCGACAAGAGAGTTGGCTAAGGCAACAAGCATTTGACCAAGTACCATTTGGATGATAAGTGCTAACGTGATATGAAGAGTTGGAGAGGAAATGCATAAATTTATGGGTTTGGATAGTGTGCGATCACCCAATGTCTAACATGATTTGGTGGGTCATTGCAAAAGTCAAGACATAATTTTCTTATATGACAAAGTGTAGGGATATAGATTATTATTAGTCAGAGGAAAACATAAGCATGTAAACACAAGAAAAATAAATACACAAGTTTATACTTGAATAAATATTTTCTATTCATTAATTATTCTCTCATATACATCCATTGAGTTATGACTATTCTCTCTTCTTGCTTCACATTACAATGACCAACCACAGACATATAAACACCAAAGTTTTTGAATATGGAATCATGCAAAATCTACCTCTCATTTCCTTATGCAAACTAAGTCTTCACGGTTTAACTAATTTTTTCTAACTTCCTTTTAACTTAAATGAACATTTTTCTTTTACTTGACTCAACTTTTCTTGAAAAAGCATTAACCTTCTAACTGTGGTTCACTTGACTTATAATATTAGACTGGGATTTATTTCCTTAACTTAACTCTACTCTTCATGCATTGCATGCATATGATAGTAACTACTATTTATAAAAATACCCCTTAATTATGACCATGTGACTCAACCTTAACTTAAATGTGACTCAACTATGCATGCTATGCTTGGAATCAAAAATTGACTCAATTTGTTTTTTACAATGCAGTGTTTTCTTTTTCATTTCTTCCATATTTTATGCCCTTGAAACTGCTTCATTTTCAGTTGTGATTTCTTGATGTAAGCTCCATATTTCTTCACTTGCTGCTACTGCAATTTTCCTTTGACTTCTTCTATATTTGTTATAAAAAACAATTCCAGAGCCTATCTTCTATAACTTCCTCTTGAATTTTTTATTCACTCATGGATTATGACCAAAAGTCTTCAATTTCAAACTATGAACTTTTCCATTGCTTCTTCTACTTCATATTTTTCATCTTCTTTTTCCCATATTTCTTGATAGTATAATTTGATCTCTTCTTGAATACATTGTTGAAAGATTGTTTCAATGCTTTCTTCTTCATCTTCAGAAACTCCCATGCCCTTTCCTACATCTTTTTTTCATCTTCTCTTTTAGCTGTAACTTGTTCGCATTTTGACATAGGTTTGGCACTATGGCACAGGTGTTGTCCTTGATGGCAACTATCTCATATGACAGATCACAGTTCGGGCTCTTAGAATGAAGGAAAAAGAAATATACGCAGGTTCCACTTAACAAAGTCGTGGGTAGACGCGGGATCACTTATCAAGAGGCACGTATGCATATGCACGCACTTTCATGCAAGGAAAAGTGCGTACATGTGGGAAAACTTGTTTTTAGTCCATGGTATTTAGTCCTTGGTATTTGGACCTATGGTTTTGGACCATGGTATCTCATCCAAAGTGTTGAACCCAACTATTGGGTCTTAAGTATTGGTTCTAAGTGGCTTTGGACCATGGTATTGAGTAAAGCCTAAAACTATAAAAGGGGAAGGAGATCATTAGGTAATGGCACTGAAGGATTGAATATCTTATGAGGAGCAAGATCTAGAATACTAGTCACTGCGTTATGGTGCATAGTAGTATTTCAACCAAGGAGGAACGTGAGCGCTAGAAGAAGGATAATTTCTATTGATGGGTCAAGATCTTAAGGCTTGAATAGAAGTATCTTTGAGTGATTTTGATCTATAAATATGATAATCTAGGTATAATTGATGTTTGAATAACTGAAAAGGGTAAATTATCTTTTATAGATCTGTACACAGTTTTGGCATAGCAAAGGCGCATATGCACGCTGGTTCAATAATTAAAAACAACATATACACAGGTTTTCCTTAATAAAAAAGCGTATGCACACAGGTTCTTCATCTTGAAGTAGCGTACGTCTCATAAAATATGTTTTACCTACTTCTATTTATTACTGCAGTAGCCTGGGTTCAGGATTGGTGTCTGCTTATTGTTACTGTATTCTGGTTACAACATTTAGAGAAGTGATTGATTGATTCAATTTTGGTTGGTGCAAAGGGGATTGGTTGATGCAGATACATTTGATGTTTCATTGATTTTATTTATGGATCTAGTCTAAAAATTTATGAAACGGGGTCCCTGGAAGAAAAGAGAAGGTTGTCGACTTCTGTAGGTCAGTGCATATGCACTAGTATATCGGCTAGTACAAGAGCTAAGGGGGTTGCATCTCCCTTCCAGGAGAAGCTGGAAAATGAGAGAAGGTTGTAACCTTCTGCAGGTAGAAGCCTACATACTAGTATAAGATTGCACTAGTACAAAAATATTGTAAAAATAAGATTCTTATTAATAAGAAGATAGAGACACATTGGAGTAGGTGGTTTTCACCCACATTGGGTTTCCACCTTATATCTTGTGTTCATATGTGTGATGATCTATTCTGTTTACTGCACTTGTTTACTATTATTATGGTTAATGAAGTTCTGATGCACTGATTAAATATCAAATGGATTAACTAAATCTTAAGTCTATTGGATATACGCTCGTTTCTTTAGACATAGTTGCGTGTATACGCGGGTTCACATATCT